>MDKH01028368.1:0-23071 GCA_005239495.1 Nicotiana undulata | reverse complement strand
ACCCCCCCCCCCCCTATCTCCCTCCTCTCTAAAGACCCGTCGGCCTCCGTCTTCCCCCGCCCTAACTTCGCCGGCCGGAAATCGCCTCCGGCGGCGGAGCTCCACCAATCCCCACCAAAATTTCACCCTACAATCTTCTCTTCTCCCTCAATCACCTCCTACCATCAGTTTTCCCAAAAACTCGCACAAATTTCTTCAATTTCAAATCTGGAAAACAGAAACCCTAGTTTCCACCTACATGTCGATTTGAAGACCTCCAATAACTCTCACTTACATGAGTCAATAGCTCTTATTAAGGGCTATTGATTTATGTGGGTTTGAGTTATTTTCAAACCCCGTCGGAGTCCGGCCAAGGTTCGGCAACATCCAATTTTTTGGCCAAACCCTTTAATGGGTATTCCCCTTTCCTTTTTTATTTATTATTATTTATTTTTTCTGTTTCTTTTCTGATAGTACGAAAACTATGAACATGTTATTAATTAATCACTGTTTTTGCATCACTGATTTGATTCGAGTCCAAACATATTGTGTAATAATCATGTTTTAGTTAGTGTGCACTTAGTAATTAGATCTCCTTGATATACATGTTTTTGGTTTAGGTTTTTTATCACTATTTCGTGCATATATATGACTGTTTTCTCCCTATTTTCTTTCTTGTTTGTTTTCTTTTCCTTTGACTAACCTAGATTTTGATTCTAGTTTTCATGTACATGCCAGTCAAGTTTAACACTTTTGAGTGATAATCATTTGTTAGGTTTAGTTGTCTTGTTAATCATCAGTTAGAAGTTCTTTAGCTTTTAATCATAGTTGTTGATTAATCATCGATTAATTATGATTTTTTTTTATTTCGCTTGAATTATCTGACTCTTTTTCTTAATCCATTTCTGATTTTTCAAACTGATTTTGAATTGGTGATTCAAACTTGAGTTGTTAGTTCATATATTGTTAACATAATTCTGATTCTAACATGTTTCTTCCCATTGTTGGTCATTTCTTTAGATCAACTAATTAAGTAAAAAGTTAATTAGGGACTGATTTGGTTAGTTAATAAAGAACTAGTCACATTTAGATTTAGGTTGAATTAACCAAAATAAATCAGTTAACCTAAGTTCAAGGGATTGAATTGATCAACCTAAACTAATTAACAAGTTATTAAACTAGAATTAAGACCTATAATGAAATTGACCTAAACCTAGTCAACTAATGAGTATGGTTGGAAACCAACTCGAGGAACCTAATCAGCTAACCCTTTACTAACTAACTTAAACCCTAGTTAAGAAAACCTATTAGTCTTAATTAACTAACGTTCCTAACTAGGATTAATTAACTATAGTTAATAATAACCCAAGCAAGTTTAACCCTGGTTACCTAAGGGTAATTTCAGGGATTTCAAGGGGTATATTAGGAATCTTAGTTGAAGGAATCTTGGGTGTAACAACCCAAGAACCTTCTAGACTTATAAAATCAAATTTTCAAGGGGTATTAGGGTCATTATAAGAGCTGAAAACTTTTGGAATAGGGGCAGCTGTCCCAAAGGATAAGGGTGACAGCTGCCCTAGTACTATTTACAGCCCATTAGGATAGGAATATGCCAAGCATATCCTATCCCCAAGTCCCTTATAAATACACTCATTTTTCCACTATTAAAAACCTTCTTTCACACGAAAATACCTGCCTTTTTCACCTGCTTTTACACTCTTTTACATTCACTTAGCTGCTGAATTATCTGAAAACACCACACAAAAAAATCAGAATAGTTTTCCTTTCATCAACAAAAAATTTCAAAAATATTAGTGAAAATATTTGATTTCTTTCAAGAGTTCATCAAAGTTCTAGTGTTTGATTCTCAGCTCTTGGTTCTTCTTTGGTATTCTGATTTTTCATAAAAAATCTCAAGTATTCATACTCGGATTCCTGGATTTCTGTTGGTGTTATTGGGTCTTGTTTCTAGGTTTTGGTTGTTGCTGAGTTGCTGCTTATTTACTGTTGTTTGTCCTCTGTCTTTGCTGATTTTTCATCTTCTCCCTGGACCTTTATTTGGTCCAGATCTCTTTGTCATTTTCTTTTTGAAAGGTATGTAACCGCTTAACTCTATTGAAAGGCTCAAATCTGAAATTTGTTATTTTTCTTTGTTGTATGAATCCTTCTCCTCTTGATGAGTTTTCTGTTCCTTTGATCTTGGTATAAAAAATCTGAAATGAGATTGGTTAATATGCTGATAAATGAATGAGTGTTGTCCATGAAATACCTGAATCCTTGGAACCATTCTGTTTTAGTTGTGTTTAAGTCTATTAATTTCATAAGACATTGAGTTTTGTGTAGTTAAAATAAGTTAGATGTCGGTCTTGTGTTTGCCTCAGTCCATACTGGAATTATTTGCACTAGGGTAGATGAGTTTGACCTTCTAATGGTCAAATTCACCTCATAGTAGTGCACAAACAGTAGTTTAGTTGCTTAAAATTATCCCTTAAGGGTATAAAATATGTAATTAAGAAAGGCCTTAAGGAAGGGAATCCGAACCCACAAAAATGGTCGGATTTACTCCTCAAAGTGCCTAGAGTAGTCAAAGTGTTTGTATGAATACTTACTGAAATTTGATTGCATAACCAAAAGGTGAATGTTAAAGGTTAATGGGGTAGCATCTCTGGAGTTGAATCTGACCTCTTTCATGGTCAGATTCATTCCAAGAAGGATGCAAAAAGCAGGTTCTGTTTTAGTACCGATAGCATAGCATGGTTAGGATTAAGTCTGACCCCCATAATGGTCAGATTTGTTCTATAAAATGCCTAGAATATTTATTTGTTTAGTTGCTTGTCTGGTTGTAAAATACAACTATGAAAATGCAGGTTTCAAAGCTCTGAAGCGCTGCTAGCTCGCACAGGAGCAGCAACAAATTTTCGTTATTGTTTTTGTTACTTTTATCTCTCTTTTCTTAGAAAAATGTATAGTAACAGATGGAAATGTAATGAAATAGACTTTGTACTGGTTGTAACTGTGGACTGGACTTATTCAATTAGTATTTAGATTTTATTTCTAGTATGAAATGTTTTTCGAAACACTGGGCCAACCCGTTGAATAGGTCTAATACAACTTTCTTCCCCTAAAAATTGTTCAAAATGTATGAGCATGGGTTTAATACCTGAAAATGATTCCATTAAACTTGAAAAATACTCATTAGGCATTTGATCATTAGGATTTAATTAAAATTCAAAAGCATTTCTTTCCCTACAATGTTTGAAATCAGTTCGTTCGAGTACCCCACGTAAATACTCATTGAAGTTCTGAAAATGAATGTTTTGGCTTAAAAGAGTTAGTGTATATAAAAATGTGGATTAGATGTTCAAAATATTCTTAAGAATCCAGAATTTGTAATAACTTGTAGGCATCAAGGCGCATGAATTGTGCATGGATTTAGGCTATTTGAAATTAATACAATTATTCAATCAAATGTCCTATTATAGTTAAATGTGTTTATTTGGCTTTTTGGAACATGTTACTTGTGAATTAGTGAATTTAGATCCTTCTTCATTGATGCATGCCTTAAATTGTTGTACCTAGCTTCATTTCTTGTTATGAAAGTAGCCAAAATTAGGATGGCCTAAAGTGATCAAATTTGGGCTACATTCGGCCATAGCCCAATCTCATGACTTAACTTAGGAATTATCTTAGACGAAGTGAATCACAAAAGCCTTTTAGATAGAGACTACCTTAAACTTAGATAATAAATTAATCATCAAAGTATACGTTTACGTAACTTTGAATGAAAACTAAACTAAAATATACCTTTTCTCAAATTGTGTATACGTTTACGTAACAGAAATAAAAGATTAAAATGAACACTCGTAGAGACACTTTTAGGAACGGATTTTCTAAAAATTATTGGAATTGCGTACAAGCCCGCGTGACGTGATTCCGGTTTCTTTTTGACAACAAAACAAAAGTACGTGCTCGCACAACTTTATCTTTTTAAATGGATTCAGTGTCGAGAACTATGTAAACGTCCGCGTGACATGATTTTTTGACACATCTCAATCTCAACGGGTTTACGCATACGTGACCCGTCTCAAAAGAACTCTTTAAATACGAGTGAATAATAAAAGCGGTAAAAATATAAAAATACATATAGGTACAAATGCAGTAATTAAACAAATTAGGCCGAAGTTTAATCATTAAACGACCGTGCTAGAATCATGGAACTCGGGAGTGCCTAACACCTTCTCCCGGGTTAACAGAATTTATTACCCGTATTTCTGGTTCGCAGACAATTTAACAGAGTCAAAATTCCTCAATTTTGGGATTTCTAATAAATAAATGGTGTCCCGGAACACCGTAAAAATCCGGGTGGCGACTCTGAATAAAATAAATCCCAAAAATCGAATAATATCACTTAAAATGGAAAAACTCCCTTATTACCCTTACCGGTGAAAAAGGAGGTGTGACAGCTCTGGCGACTCTTCTGGGGATCTAACCCAGAATCTCTGGTTCAGGGTTCAAGAATTCGCGCTAGTTAATTTGATTTTACTTGGCTTCATTAATTGTGATATTACTGTATTTTGTGTGCCTAATGTGCTAAATGTCATCTATTTACCGCTTTGATATTTATTTGAACTGTATTTAAATTGTCTTCTTACGACTCCCTTCTGAGTCTTCTAAAAATTTGTGCACACGTTCGCGTGGCCCGCCTTTCTGTTAGAAGTCATACCAAGTAAGAAATACAGTGTTGGATTAGCCACTAGACCGGATAGCATTTCGTGCTACTGGTACGTCGCTCCCACCCCGACTCGAGTTGTCCGCTCTGGTAAACCAGGTCTAGAACCAAAACCCCATGTTTAACCCTAGAATTACAAAACCTCATGTCGGATCCCTAGTAGGAACGATTATATGCATCACGTGTATTTTGACTTAGGGGACTCAACACAGGGGTTGGGTCCGTCTAGGACAGGTGTACCTGAAACAAAAAGACCATCCTGATGTATCCTACTTGCTATATGTGCATTATTTGTCTCGGTTTGTTGTTGACCGGCTAAAGAAAGAAAGAAAAATAATAAAAAAACCAAGAGTGAGGAAAGATAGAAATTTACCAGTGTTGAAAAAACCCTGATATTTGAAATATACCTCGGAACTCTGTCAAATTTTTTCGGAAAAAGAAGGATTTCAAGATAATTGAAAATGAGGAGAAAAGAATTTCGAAATAGTTGTAAATTAGCCAAAATGAGAAGAGAATTTCAAAATAAGTCAAAATTATTTTTCTTTATTTATGTCAAAACTGACCGAACTATGTGGGTCTGAATCTCATCGGATATGAGATACGTAGGCAAGCCTCATTGGTGCCGACTCCACTTTTCAAAAACAAACAAAAAATGTCCGTCAGTCAAAATAAAACCGATCAAGCTTCGGTTAAAGTCTTGCACCGTTCTTGCCAAAATAAGCCTTAGAACAATTACATTGTCGAAGGGCTATTCTCGCTAAAGAACGAATTTGTCTGTCACTTTTTCCGAAAAGTACCTTGTTTGGCCTCGAAACTTTGCTCAAAGTAAGAAGGGGCCATTTTTGCAAAAAAATGACCACTTTTGTCAATATTGCACAAATAAGCCACTTTAGGAGAGTTTGTCTTTTTAAAAAAAAATAAAAAAAAATGAGTCTTTTGTGTCAAAATCAGAGGTAATCCTAACCCTGTTTGCTCACAGGTGCAAAATGAACACTATCCAAATTCTGCAGCTGAACACCGTGGAAGGGGCTCCCCTACAACTCCAGATGTGGTGGCATGATCTAGACAAAGATGGAAAAGAATGGGTCGGCGAACAGTTGGGATCTCTTGTTGATCTTATGAAAGTCAAACCCTGAAATGACTTGATTAAAGCTTTGGTAACCTTTTGGGATCCGGTCCACAATGTGTTCCGCTTCTCAGATTTTGAGCTCACTCCAACCTTAGAAGAGGTCGCCGGATATGCGGGTTTTGGTCGGGACTTAAGGAATCAGCGAATCATCTTTCCAAGACCTATGTCGGTGCACCGGTTCTTTGAGGTCCTTTTCGTTAGCCGGCAACTCAGAAAAGACCGAGTAGTCAATGGGTGTTGTTCATTCTATTTCATATATTCCAGATACGGCTTCTCAGACGGATTTGAAATACATGAAAAAGGCTTGACTAACAAACAGGATAAGGATACTCAAAGAATCCATCGCCGATTTGCGTTCATCATAGCGTTTTTGGGTGTTATGCTCTTTCCTAATGCCGAAGAGACTATTGACGTTCGGGTGGCCAAAATCGCCCAGGTCTTGACTAAAAAGAAAGATCATACTTTGGTTCCACTCATATTGTCTGACATTTTTCGGGCTTTGACTGAATGCAAGTCGGGAAAAAACATTGTTTGGAGGTTGCAATATCACTCTCCAGATGTGGCTGATTGAACATCTTCGTCACCATCCAAAATTCATGAGCTATGGTACTGATAAAGCCAACTCCATCGAGGGTTATGAAGAGAGAGTGAAGGATTACCCTTTTCCAGAAGGAGTCGAGGCTTGGATTGATCATCTAAGGTCTTTACAAGCAAACCAAATAGAATGGACTTTGGGATGGCTCCCTCTCAGGGAAGTCATACTTATGTCCACTGCCAAGAATCATCTACTGTTGATGGGCCTCAAAAGAATCCAACCATATGCACCCCAAAGGGTTATGAGACAATTGGGCCGTTATCAAGTGATACCCAAAGGGTTCTGAGACAATTTGAGCATCCAAGTCATTGAGCTACACCCAGAGGCCCCCTTACCTGAGGCTTTAATTCAACAAAGCTGGAATGGGTGCCGATACTTGAAAGAAGATACTCAGGTGCCTGATCTTGCTAGAGGGGAAGTGGATCCGGGATATGCGTCATGGTTTGAGAAAAGAATTTGCATTGTTGAAGAACCAGAACCCGAGCCGGAAAGGCCTTACAAAAGGCCTCATGTGCAAGCTTTTGATGATAAAATTCAAGAAAGACTAGCTTGGGGCGAAAAAGAAAGGGAATATCATGCTACTATCCATGCTTTGAAAGAGAAATTAAGAAATATGGAGTTTGATAATCAGTTGCAGGCACAGGTAGTCGAGGGTGAAAAACGACAATTGACCCGAGAGAATGAGGCGCTTCGTGCCCAAGCCCGGAGTCTGGAAATAGCCGTCGAGACGCTTGTAAGGAGTGAAAGAGATGAAAAAATCATTAACAATCTGAGGTTGAAGGTGAATATACCTTCGATTTGAACAAAGGTGAAAAAGACATGTTAGAGTCCCAAAGGAAGTTAGCGAAAGGAACGGAAGAACAGACTCGTCAATTAAGTTAAGAATATGGCAAAGAAATTTCCATCTTGAAAGAAAAACTATTTTCCATGGGGAACGAAATGGTCCAATAGACCAAAGATTTCAGAATAAAAAGGGAGCATTATCATGAAAAGATTGGCCAGTTGGAGGGAACAGTGCAAGAATTACAAGAGCAGAACAATGCAAATGCCCAGGTATTAGAGGCCCAAGCACATCAAATAGGGCGCTTACTTCAGGAGAAGGGGAACGAAACAGAATCAAAGAAATAGCCGACTACGTGGTGCAGAAATGCCACGAGTGCGAGAGTATGACCAATTCCATGTTCTTTGCCACTATGATAACTTTCGTCCACCAGGTGATGGACGACTTGGATCTACTTCTGGGGGATATTGCACGCAGACCTGCACAGAAACCCGCCAATGCACCACAGTCCCCGAGAAGACAACCAGAGGCTCTCCTTTATTATTGATGTTTAGTTTTTCGAGTCTGTACTTTTATTGCTTTCAAAAAGTGTTAAGTTGTTTTGTTTTATGTCTAGAGTCTGTAATTTTCTTTCATGTTTATTAATGTTTCCAAAAATCACTTGTAATGAAAGAACTATCTTTAATAATGAAATAAAAATTTCCCTTTGTTTACATTTATCTATTCTGTGAACTACGTAATGATCTGATTCATGCGGCATCATGATACATAGGCAATCTACATAGGATTCGATCATAGCCCTCAAAGAAAAGAATAAAAGAAAAAATAAAAAGAAAGAAAAGAGAGAGAATATTAAAGCCGGGATGAAACACACAGTTGTTGCAAACATTTTAGAAAAACGTTTAACTGCTTAGGTGCATCGCATCCCAATGTGTGATTCCCTATGTGTTAATATCTCCCACTAACCCGTTTGTTGTCTACTCTGAAAGGTTACTGCTTCTAAGGTGGTTGGTTTGCGGTGGTATTCTGGCGACACATCCTTATTTTACCAGATCTAAAGGAAGGATCGCAATCACATCAGAAATCCATTTGTCTATTGTTGACCCATAGGATGGCCTCCCTTCGGTTGTCCCTCAAGCGGAATCGGCAATCACCAAAGAAAACAGAAGACTGAGATGCCGCATGATAGAAATGTGGGATGCTTGGTCCAATGGCAGAGAGACGCCAAATTCTATGCCCGATTTCCCTGAGTTGATCCCCTGAACCGGAGGAACCACCAATGTGCCAATTTCAGTGCCAAACTCATTCGGGTTCCCAACCATGACATCAAATTACATCGGGATGCCTTCTGAGGTCCGCCCCCAGGCACCATCTTCTGGATTACACTATGTGGTATTCACTGAACCGCCAGCTGCTAGTATGGCGTAGCCAACACTAGTGCGACAAAGTTTTGAGCCAACGAATTTCACTTTCCAAGCTCCTCATTTCCAGCTGGATACTGCCCGGGTCACTCAAAATTCTTATCCGCAGTACCCACAATTTGAGTCTCCTGTGGATCCAGAAAAAATCATGAAAAGTATTGAACAAGATTAAATGACTCGAAAGATGAAGAGTATCGAGCAAAGTTTGAAAAATATCCAGGGCCTAAGCGTCCAAAAAAGCGTGTCCTATGATGATTTATGCATGTTTCCTCACGTGCATCTGCCCGTGGGCTTCAAAACACCAAACACGACGGGCATGGAGACCCGATCGCTCGCTTAAAGATATATTGCAACCAACTGAGAGGAGCAGGAGGAAAAGAAGAGTTACTGATGGCTTACTTCAGAGAAAGCCTTACAGGCATCGCCTCAGAGTGGTATATTGATCAAGATATCTCCCGTTGGCATATATGGGATGACTTAGCTCGAGACTTCGTAAAGCAATTTTAGTACAATGTGGATATAGCCCCAGACAGAAATTCTCTGTCTAATCTCAAAAAGAAGGGTTCTGAAAGTTTTCGGGAGTATGCAATTAAATGGTGGGAACAGGCATCCCGAGTAAAACCTCTCATGGATGAATTTGAAATGGTTGGCATCTTCCTGCAGGCCCAAGAGGCCGATTATTTCCAAAACATGATGTCCGCCATGGGCAAGCCATTCGCGGAGGCCATTAAAATTGGCGAGATGGTAGAAAATAGCTTGAAGACGGGCCGTATATAAAGTCAGTATGCCCTGAGAGCCACCTCCCAAGCCATTCAAAGCGGCTCGGGAGGCTTAGCAAGCCGAAAGAAGAAAGAGGAGGGAGCCATGATGGCTTTAGGCCCCAGGAATTCTCGACGACCTCGGGAATATCCAGGCCCATTTCCCAGAGCTTCACAACACTATTTTCCTCACCAGGAAGCAGCCTATGCTATGTCTCCCCTACCCTATGCAGTAATAAACGCTCAGCCGCATCCCCAGCCGCAACAATACAATCAAAACAGAGCTTCACCGCCCAGAAATAACCATCCTCTCCCAGCTCCATATAATCCACGCCCTCTTCAAAACAATTATCAATACAATACCCACCCCCGTGAACCACCAAGGAGAACTAACTTTACTCATATCGGTGAGTCATACTCAAGCCTCTTTCCAAAGTTGGTTCAGATGGGACTTATGTAGCCTGTGCCTTCGAACAGGCAAAATCCACAATCGCCATCATACAGACGAGGTACCAACTGTGCCTATCATTTCGGAGTGGAGGGCATGATACTGAAGACTGCTGGACTCTCAAGAGAGCAGTAGAAAGTTTGATTGAATAGAAAAAAGTGGTGTTGAGGGACGAAGAGGTCCCCAATGTAACAAACAATCTGTTGCCGGCCCACAATAACGGGCCTGTCATTGGAATGATTTGTGAAGACAAAGAATTTGACCCGGCGCTGAAATCCATTATTGCCATTGTGGACATAGAAAAGAAGTCTAAAACGGTGGCAAAACCGGGCAAGGAAGAGAAGAAAAGAAAGCCTCCCGGCCATGATAAAGAAAAGTCCAAGGAAGAAAAGAAAGAGTTGGCACCAACTAAACAAGCTGTCCTTTATGTTCCAAGAGCTCCTCGAAACAGACAACTTGCCTTGAGCTCTCCTAGAGGATTAGAACTGAAATCCAAGCCGCAAAGAATGTATGTGCCAAAAGGGACGTATGTTGTGAAAAGTCTGGTCGTCTCACCAAAGATGAATGAACCTCTGATCATCAGCCGTCGGCCACAAATACCAATAAAAAATACAACTATTGTCCCCTGGAATTATGATCAAACACTGGTAACATATAGAGGAAAAGAGGTCAGATGGGAAGTCAGTGAAGCAAAACCCACGGGGAGGTATAATAACCTAGAGGAGTTGAACAAAGTTAAGCATAAACACTTTCCTCTCAAAAAGCCTATCACTGTTGAGGAAGCCGAGGAGTTCTTCAAGAAAATGAAAATGTCTGAATATGCTACAATTAAAGAACTCAGGAAAACCCCTGATCAAGTTTCGCTTTTGTCTCTGTTGATGGGCTCGAACGAGCATCAAAAAGTGATCTTGAAGACGCTGAATGAAGCGTATGTACCAGTTGAGACCTCAGTCGAGCAGTTAGAGAGAATGGCTGAGCGCTTCTTCGAAGTGAACAAAATTTCTTTGAGCCTAAATGACCTACCTCCCCAGGGAGATGCTCACAACAAAGCCTTGCACTTGACAGTCAAAAGTGAAGGATACTACGTGAAGAGGGTCATGCTCGACGGAGGATACAGGGTAGATATTTTCCCCATGTCAACATTACAAGGAATGAGAATCAGCATTGAGAGAATCAGGCCAAATAACGTTTGTGTTCGCGCCTTTGACGGTATCAAAAGGGACACCATTGGGGAAATTTGACATAGTCATGACGATTGGCCCTGTGGATTTCACGGTAACCTTCCAAATTCTGGAAATGGACACTTCTTACAACTTCCTGCTAGGAAGACCTTGGATTCACGTTGTTGGGCACTGCCATCTACTCTCCGCTAGATGGTCAAATTTGAACACGAGAATCAGGAGATAGTGGTCGATGGAGAGGACGAACAATCAATATACTAGGACCCCTTCGTCCCCTGCTTCGAGGCAGAGAGGGAAGCGAACATATTGTGTACCAAGTCTTTGAGATTGTTCTTGCTGATCAGCACGAGGAAGGTGATCCGTGCCCACAACCTTGTTTATCTAATGCATCAATCATGGTCGCTACCAACATGATCAGACACGAGTTCAAACCCATAAAGGGGCTCAGGGTATCCCTGCAGGGCATTACTGAACCAATCTCTCTGCCTGCCACCGAAAAATTCTTTGGCGTAGGTTTCCGGGCGACGGATGACGATATGAAATGGGCCAACGCACGTAAAAACAATGGATGGGATTTGCCTCAGCCAGTCCCACACAGTCCTAAGTCCTTCATCAAACCGCAGTACATAGAAGAAGAAGAAGAACAAGAAGAACAAGAACAAGAACAAGAAGAGGCCTTCACGGCCGAAGAAATTGAAGAGATTTGCGGGGCCATGAGACAAATGTTATATGAGACTCACATGGTTTAGCCGGGAGAGTGCTCAAGTACCGCTGAGGCACAATACATGGGGACGAATGCCAAACTGCAGAATTGGAAAGCTACTCCCTTCCCAATCAGACGGTAATCTTGGTAGTTCATGTTTTGATGTCCTTTCTACACTTTGAGTTATTCCAGGGTGTAACTCGAGTGTTTTCAATTTTATTGTCTTTAAATTCCAATGTAAAACCCATGTTATCTTCAAATTCAATGAAATGAAATGAAATCAAAATTTCATCGTCTACTTTCTTTCTGATTTTGTTATTTTTCTTATTTTTCAGTCCTAATAATACGGCCTTAAATAACATGACATGCTTGCGGACTTCATGCCCTGATCTTAACACGCTGTCTAATCTCGAAATAATGAATCAAGAACAAGAATATGATGAAGAAGAGGCTTTTAGGGAAATAAACAGAGAATTGGAACAGTTGGAGAATAAGCCTAAGCCAAATTTAAACGAAACTGAGCCGGTTAATTTGGGCAATCCAGAAGAGGTCCGGGAAACCATGATAAGTATTCACACGGATGAGAAAACTAGGGACGCATTGATTCAAATTCTATTCGAATTCAAATATGTGTTCGCTTGGTCCTATGATGATATGCCCGGACTAAGTGTTGATTTAGTGGTACACAAGCTGCCAACTCATCCCGATTGCCCACCCGTCCAACAAAAGCAAAGAAAATTCAAAACAGATATTAGTGACATAATTAAAGAAGAAGTCACCAAACAATTAAAAGTCGGTGTAATCCGAGTAGTCAGATACACCACATGGCTAGCCAACGTAGTCTCAGTACCAAAAAAGGACGGGAAGCTCCGAGTATGTGTTGATTACAGGGATTTGAACAAAGCAAGTCCCAAAGACAACTTCCCGCTACCAAACATCCATATCTTTATCGCTAATTGTGCCAAACATGAGGTGCAATAGTTTGTGGATTGTTATGCCGGGTATCACCAAGTCCTAATAGATGAAGAAGATGCAGAAAAAACAGCCTTCACTATACCATGGGGCACCATTGTTACAGGGTCATGCCATTTAGATTGAAAAATGTCGGGGCAACTTATATGAGAGCCATGACTGCCATTTTCCATGACATGATGCATAAAGAAATTGAGGTGTACGTTAATGATGTCATTATTAAATCCAGAACACAGGAGGACTATGTTCGAGACTTGAGAAAATTCTTCGAGCGGCTACGCAAATATGACTTGAAATTGAACCCTGCTAAATGTGCATTTGGTGTTCCTTCCGAGAAACTCCTGGGGTTTATAGTTAGCCGCAGAGGCATTGAGTTAGATCCGAAGAAGATAAAATCCATCCGAGATCTTCCACCTCCAAAGACTAAGAAAGAAGTCATGATCTTGTTAGGAAGATTGAACTACATCAGCCGGTTTTATTGCACAGCTTACAACCACCCGTGAGCGATATTCAATCTCTTAAAGAAAGATGCAGCGATCAAATGGACGGACGAATGCAGGAAGCCTTTGACAAAATAAAGGAATATTTGTCAAATTCGCCAGTGTTGGTCCCGCCTGAACCAGGAAGACCTTTGTCCCTGTACCTAACGGTCTTGGAAAATTCTTTTGGTTGTGTCCTCGGGCAACATGATGTTACCGGGAAGAAAGAGCAAGCCATCTATTATTTGAGCAAGAAATTCATTGGCTATGAAGCCAAATACACTCTGTTGGAGAGAACTTGTTGCGCCCTAACTTGGGTTGCTCAAAAGCTCAGACATTATTTGTTGGCTTATACCACATATCTCATAACCAGGTTGGATCCTCTAAAATACATATTCCAAAATCCAATGCCCACAATAAGGCTAGCAAAATGGAAAATCCTGCTCACGGAGTTCGACATTGTCTATGTCACCCGCATAGCCATGAAAGCTCAAGCCTTGGCCGATTATTTGGCTTAGAACCCGGTTGACGATGAATACCAACCTTTAAGCACTTATTTCCCGGATGAGGAAGTCAATTCAGTCGAAGTAATCTCAGAAGACACTAATACCTGGAAAATGTTCTTCGACGGAGAAGTAAATGCAAAAGGTGTTGGGAACAATCTTGATTTCGCCCACGGAACAACACTATCCAGCCACGGCTCGTCTCCGGTTCTTCTGTACAAACAATATTGCCGAATATGAAGCTTGTATAATGGGCATGAACATGGCCATTGACATGGATGTAGAAGAGTTATTGATCATGGGAGATTCTGATTTGATCATCAAGCAAGCTCAGCGAGAGTGGGAAACTCGAGATGTTAAGCTCCTTCCATACAGATAACATGTGGAAGATCTTAGCAAACGATTCAAAGCCGTCGAGTTCAGATATATTCCTCGATGCCACAACGAGTTAGCCGATGCACTGGCCACCCTAGCTGCAATGCTTCCATACCCGGGTAATGTCCACATTGACCCGTTGGAAATTCAAATCAAAGAAAGACATGGTTATTGTAACATGGTTGAAATAGAGCCCGATGTCCAACCATGGTATCATGATATCAAAAGATTCTTGAAAATAAAAGAATACCCGGAGCAGGCCAATGGGGATCAAAAGAGAACCATCAGAAGGCTCTCCAGCAGTTTCTTCTTAAGCGGAGAAGTGTTGTACAAAAGGACTCCAGATCTGAATATGTTAAGGTGCGTGGATGCCAAAGAAGCTGAAAAGATTATGAACGAAGTACATTCAGGAGTATGAGGTCCCCATATGAACGGGTACGTCCTCGCAAAGAAAATTCTGTGAGCCGTATATTACTGGATGACCATGGAAAAGGATTGTTTTAGTTTTGTCCAGAAGTGCCATCAATGCCAAATACATGGTGACCTGATTCATGCACCACCCTCAGAATTACATCCCATGTCAGCACCTTGGTCGTTCGTTGCTTAGGGAATGGATTTAATTGGGCCAATCGAGCCAAAAACTTCAAACGGACACAGATTTATTTTTGTTGCCATCGACTATTTCACAAAATGGGTCGAAGCAGTCACTTTCAAAGCCGTCACTAAGAAAGAAGTGGTGGACTTCGTGCATTCAAACATTATCTGTCGTTTCGGTATTCCAAAAACTATCATTACCGACAATGCTGCAAATCTAAATAGCCACTTGATGAGGGAGGTTTGTGAACAATTTCAAATCACACACCGTAATTCCACCCCTTACCGGCCCAAAGCCAATGATGTCGTCGAAGCAGCAAATAAGAACATCAAGAAAATCCTCAGAAAAATTATCCAAAGTTCTAGACAGTGGCACGAGAAGTTTCCCTCTGCATTATTGGGATATCGCACGACCGTGCGCACATAAGTTGGGGCTACGCCTTATCTATTGGTTTATGGCACTGAAGTCGTGATCCCAGCGGAAGTCAAAATTCCCTTCCTTCGGATCATTGTCGAAGCCGAAATCGAGGATGATGAATGGGTCAAAACTCGGTTGGAACAGTTAACTCTAATTGATGAGAAAAGAATGGCCACAGTTTTCCACAGGTAGTTGTACCAACAAAGAATGGCCCGCACCCATAACAAGAAAGTACAGTCTAGGAACTTCGAAGTGGGGCAAATCGTCCTAAGACGTATCCTCCCACACCATGAAGAAGAGAAAGGAAAATTCTCCCTGAATTGGAAAGGTCCATACATCATAAGGAAATTACTACCAAAAGGAGCATTGTACTTGGGGGACATCGAAGGAAATGACCCTGAAACCGCTGTCAATGCATATGCAGTCAAAAGGTATTATGTTTGACCTTTTCGTGCTGTTGATACTCACGATCGAAATGACAAAGGCTTTCATTCACGCTACCCCAAACACTACCAGTTGTTGTAAACCCTTTGAGCCATTTACTCTTCCTTGATTACCCTCTTTGGAACTTGAAGTGTTGATTAAGAAAAAGAAGAAAAATGATGATGAAAAACAAAACAAAAACAAAAGTTCCCTCAACTACGTTTGACTTGATTCCGAAAGGATACGTAGACAGCCTCTCCCTGGGGTTCAGTCACACCAAAATAAAAATCCACATTCCCCAAGAGTTTATGCTGGGGCAAGTGTTGAAATTCGGCAATAATTCGCCTGAAACGTTCCAGAGTTGTAATTCGATACAAATTCCTTTTACCCAAAATCCTGTTCAAGTCCTTCCGATCAATCGGCAAAGAAAAGCCAAAATGGGAGGATACATCTATTTGGATCTGATACAAGCAATGAGAGAAAATAAAATGAGAGAGTATTATCGGTGAAAACCCACACGGGCACCATAAAGAGATGGTAGAAAAAAAATTAAAATGAGAGAGTCTCATCGGTGAAAACCCACACGGGCACCATAAGGCGAGGGTGAGTAGAGAAACTAAAGATGAGAGAGTCTTGTTAGTGGAAACTAGCAAAGAGCACTACATGGCGATGGCGAGAAGAGAAATGAGAGAGGTTAGTCGGTGAAAACCCGAAAAGGGCACTACTAATCGAATAGAGGATGATTGGTCACTGATATCGACATGGTCTGGGGCAAGGTTTCTCAACCTCGAAGTAAAAGTCGTGACGAATTTCTGAGAGTCATACAGTTTACATAGATCAGGCATCCAGTGCAAGATGCATGTCATGTTCATTGAAGGCCGCGTACACTCCAGATAAGTCCTTCTCCTCTTTTCCCCGAAAGGGATATTTATTGTCAAAATTCATTGTCTCCTTTTCTTTGTTATTTTTCTTTCAATCCCTTTCAGTCTGACTCTGTTTCTAAAGCAAGGAAAAGAAAGGATGGCAAAACTGATTTACAGGGTTCTCGCTTGACGCGAGCCAACATGTAAAGGGCACCGAGCCACATCAGGGGCATCAAGTCGATCCCGACTAGCCGCAACGGCCGATGCTTTAAACACAAAACTTTTGAAAGGAGAAAAATCAAATGGAAGTGCCTATAAAGACGAAGGAAGATGAAAGGTTGAGTCCCACGTGGCTAGCCATCTCGGCAAAATTTCAAAAAAAAAAAGAAAACTGAAGCAATCCAAATGCTCTAAAGCTAAACCTGGAAGAAAAGTCAAAAATGAAAGGCCAATAAAGCCGAAACAAAGTTGGAAAGGTCAAGTCCCACGCGACTAACCATTGCAGCAGAATTTGAGGGGCCAAAACTCCCCCTGATGTTCTAAAATCCAAAAGAAAAACAAGTCAAAAGTGAAAGGCCTACAAAGGCGAAACAAAGTGAGGATATTGGATCCCACGTGACCAACCGCCATCCAGAAAGGCAAGATCCTCGGGATTCAATATAAAACTCAATCCTCAGCAAGCAAGCAAGCAGTTGAAACATTCATCAAAGGGGCCAAAATCAAGCAAGTTGAAATAATCAAGGCCGCAAAACCAACCACCGTTTCAAACTTACAATTGTTCTTTGTTTGAAGGAAACAAGTGTAATTCAAAAGCAACCTTGCAAAATTCAAGAATAACCAAAAGACAAGGCGCAAGAGCTAGAAGCAGCTCTGCAGCAACAACTCCAAAAAGGGAAGTTTTCTCCAAAATTCTTTCCCGCATTCACTCAAAATAACAGAAAAGAAGAAAAATATCCAAATCTAAAGTGGTTTAGGGTCTCCGATCCCTAGCTACACCTCTTCCAACCTAGGATATCCCAGTCTGTAGTTGATGCCAACATAGGGTCTCCATTCCCTAGTTGATGTCAGCATAACCTGATGCCGACATAACTCGATGCCAACATAGGATATTCCACTCCTTAGTTGATGCCAACATAGGGTCTCCATTCCCTAGTTGATGCCAGCATAACCTGATGCCGACATAACTCGATGACAACATAGAATATTTCACTCCTTAGTTGATGCCAACATAGGGTCTCCATTCCCTAGTTGATGCCAGCATAACCTGATGCCGACATAACTCGATGCCAACCTAGGATATCCCAGTCCTCAGTTGATGCCAACATAGAATCCCACTCCCTAGTTGATGCCGGCATAACCTGATGATATTTCCCACACTGGGTCCCACTCCCTAGCAGACACCAACATAACCTGGTGATCTTTCTGACAACAGCATAACCTGTTGATCATCTCCTGACACTGGCATAACCCGGTGATCTTTTTCCCCAGGCAACAACATAACCTGTTGACCTTTCCAGACGCCGGCATAACCTGGTGATCTTTTTTCTGACAACAGCATAACCTATTGATCATTCTCTGACACTGGCATAACCTAGTATTTTTTTTCCGGCAACGGCATAACCTGTTTACCTTTCCAGACATCAGCATAACCTGGTGATCTTTCTTGACGACAGCATAACATATTGAACATTTCCTGACACTGGCATAACCCAGTGATCTCTTTTTTTCGGCAACGACATAACCTGTTGACCTTTCTAGACACCGGCATAACCTGGTGATCTTTCCTGACAACAGCATAACCTGTTGATCATCTCCTGACACTGGCATAACCCAGTGATCTCTTTTTTTCGGCAACGACATAACCTGTTGACCTTTCTAGACACCGGCATAACCTGGTGATCTTTCCTGACAACAGCATAACCTGTTGAATATTTTCCAGACACCGGCATAACGTGGTGATCTTTCCTAACAACAACATAACATGTTGATCACTTTCTGACATTGGCATAACCCAGTGATCTCTTTTCCGGCAACAACATAACCTGTTGACCTTCCCAGACACCAGCATAACCTGGTGATTTCCTTCTTGATAACGGCATAACCCATTGATCCTCCTCAGACACCAACATAACCTGGTGATTTTTTCTTAACGACAACATAACTTGTTCACCGCTTTCAATAATAAAGTGGTGTAGATTTCCTTACAATAACTCACGAAACTTTCCTAGTGGAAATTGGGGCAGAAAATTTCGTTCGTTTGCTTTTTGAATTTGCGCAGATTGCATTTTAGGACATTGGACTCGAGACGACCAAAAGAAGAAGTTTCGATCCAGAATAATAAAAACAAAAACAGAAAAGAGAAGGTCAAATCCAAAGTGCAGAAACGGGAAAGACATGGACTACTCAGGACGAGATTGAAGTCATTCGTTCAGTGTATCCCGCCTTGATCCGAGGAATGATAAGACGAAACCAACACCTGCGACTAACAAGCATCAAGATCCAAGTCAGAGTCAGCAAAGGCCAAGACTCAAGGCCAAGTCTTAGATAGGAATCTTGTAACTAGCAGCTGATAGGTCTAGTTTGTCTTTCGTTTGTTACTTTGGTGTAATAAGGAGATCAGCAGCAGTAACAACAACAACCGCAGTGAAACCACAGTTATCCGGTAGTCCCAGCTACCAAAACTCCCAGAACTACACTGACCTGATTCCTTTATAACCAAGGATATGTAGGCAGCCTTTGAAGCATGGTTCGGTCAAACTTTTCTAAAACGCTTCACAAAGGAGTATATGAATGGGTAGTGTCGTTCATGACTGCTCACTTTGTCTTTGCCCAAAAACTATTCATATTTTCAAGAAAAGAAGGGCAGCTGTGAGCACGTGATTTGTTACCTACCATATAGTCCTACAAAAATTTAATAAATTATTTAGTCTTATGATTTTTATTGAATTTCAGTGTTATTTGTGAATTGATTTTGCATAGCATTAATCATAATTCGTCTTTTAAATTTATAAATAATTTAAAGTGGTATAATTAGGTGCATAACCTTAATTATTATTTAAATGCTAACGAAAATGTAATAAAGTAGGTTAAATGTTTAATTTCTTGATTTAATTACTTTCTTTTAACAAAATTGTGGAACTTATTCTCTAAATGATTAGGAGTATCAAATTAAAATTTAACTCTTAATTAATTAATTAATCAATGTACAAATTGGACAAAATTAAGTTACAATTAATTATTACACTTTTTTTTAGTTTAAATCTAATTGAAATTAATTAATTGATTGTGAAAACAAGCCTAAACGGACCTGGGCTGGAATTGCCCAGGCCCAAGCATCTCTACCCACCAAAAATACCCAGCCCAATCCCCTTTAATCCCCCAGACCCCCTACACTACCCAAACGACCCCGTTTTGTTTAAAGAACAAATCCCAGTCGTTGATCAAAATAGATCAAACGGTTGGGAACTCCCCTAACCCTCACTATTAAACTGTCCAAACACTTCTCCCCACCACATCTCACTTACAAGTATAACACCCCCCCCCCCCCCCCCCCCCCCCCCCCCCCTATCCGTCTCTCTCCCTCCTCTCTAAAGACATGTCGGCCTCCATCGTCCCCCGCCCTAACTCCGCCGGCCGGAAATCGCCTCCGGCATCGGAGCTCCACCAATCCCCACCAAAATTTCACCCTACAATCTTCTCTTCTCCCTCAATCACTTCCTACCATTAGTTTCCACAAAAACTCGCCCAAATTTCTTCAATTTCAAATCTGGAAAAAGGAAACCCTAGTTTCCACCTACCTGTCGATTTGAAGACCTCCAATAACTCTCACTTACATGAGTCAATAGCTCTTATTAAGGGCTATTGATTCGTGCGGGTTTGAGTTATTTTCAAACCCCGTCGAAGTCCGGCCAAGGTTCGGCGACATCCAATTTTCCGGCCAAACCCATTAACGGGTATTCCCCTTTCCTTTTTTTATTTGTTATTATTTTTTTTTCTATTTTTTTCTGATAGTACGAAAACTATGAACATGTTATTAACTAATCACTATTTTTGCATCACTGATTTGATTCGAGTCCAAACATATTGTGTAATAATCATGCTTTGGTTAGTGTGCACTTAGTAATTAGATCTCCTTGATATACATGTTTTCGGTTTAGGTTTTTTATCACTATTTCGTGTATATATATGACTGTTTTCTGCCTCTTTTCTTTCTTGTTTCTTTTCCTTTGACTAGCCTAGATTTTGATTCTTGTTTTCATGTACATGCCAGTCAAGTTGAACACTTTTGAGTGATAATTATTTGTTAGGATTAGTTGTCCTGTTAATAAGCAGTTAGAAGTTCTTTAGCTTTTAATCATAGTTGTTGTGATCACCCAAAGGGTTATTTTATGAATTTAGAATCCATTCTAGACTTATTAGCCATAAAAAAAATTAATTTTAACTATCTCGATTTTCGTGCGCAGTCCGAGCGTGAAACCGGAAAGCTTTTATGTGAAAATATAAGAAATAATAATTTTAAAATTAAAAATTTAGTTTTAGTTGACTTAAGTCAACATTTTGAGTAAACGAACTAGGATTTGTGTTTCGATGATCCCAGGAGGTCCGCAGTAAAATATGGGACCCGAGCGTATGCCCGAAAATGAATTCCGAGGTCCCAAGCCTTAGAAATCAATTTTTGAATGAAATTATTTTGTTGAAATATTTATGAAATAAAGAAAAGAATTAATGTTTAATAATCATTGGTATCGGGCCCGTATTTTGGTTCCGGAGTCCGGTGCAGATTTGTTATGATATTTAGGCCTTGCCTGTGAAATTTGGTAAAACAACGAAGTTCGTTTGAAGTAATTCGGACATCCGGTTGAAAAGTTATGAACTATAAGTGTTCTTGAGGAAAATAATGAGTTTTGAGGTTTAATTCGTTGTTTTACATGTTATTTTCATTATTTGATCGCACGAGCAAGTCCGTATGATGCTTTTAGACTTGCTTGCATGTTTGATTTAGATCCCCGAGGGCTCGGGTGAGTTTCAAATAGGTTTGGGTTGTGTTGCGCTCGTTCTTTCTTATGCTTCGACGTCATTTCTTCAAGTATAAATGATATCATATTGAAGAAATGAATTCCGATTTCTGTTTTGAATGAAGTATTAGATCTGTATCGTAATTACGGACCCGTAGCAAAAATAATCATCGAATTTGGACATCGTATGAGGGTTTTATGGGAATTTTACTAAGGTTGCTAGATTTTTCAGGTTAATTACGAAATTGTCTCTGACATCGTATTAAAAATCTGCACTAATTGCAAATATTAAAACATACATATCTCCTTCATTATAAGGCCAAATTGAGTGATTCAAAAGCCTAAATTAACTAGAATTTCACAAGGAATCTATTGGACATAAACAAATAGAGTTTAGGGATCGTTTGAAACGAGAAACGAGGCAGAATAGCTGGCAGAGAAATAAATACAAAACGGGTAGACTTCTTTTCTTCAAATTTTCGAACCCCACAGCCCTAGAAACTAATTTCTTCACCAAATATCATCCCCAAGTCATAGGTAATCAATTATAAACTTTACTCTTTCAATTACCCATTGTTTTTCATCACTTTTAAATCAAAAACTAGGAATTTTCATGGTAAAAATTGAGGGTTTGGGTAGAATTAGGGAATTTTATAAAAATCGAATCTTTACCTCGAATTGAGGTCGGATTTTGAAATTAATTATATATTTGGGTTCGTGGGTGAATGGGTAAACTTAATTTGGTCCGAACCTCGAGTTTAGACCAAGCGGGTCCGGGGTCGGGTTTTCACTTTTTTTAAAAAACTTAGAAAAAATTATATTTTTCAATAAAGTTAGTTCCTTTAGCATTAGTTAATGATATTAAGTTAATTGTGATTAGATTCTAGCAAGTTAGAGGTGAATTCAAAAGGAAAAGCAATAATTGAGCAGTGAGTGACCTGCGAAATTGAGGTAAGTGTTTGGTCTAACTTTGGATTGAGGGAATAGGACTCCCCACTTGTTTGATATGTGAAATGCATGGGCGTGGTGTATAGGTGTGGTGACGAGTATCTATGCACCACCCAAATTGTTATTATACATGATCCCCTTTTCCGTTCCCCACTTATTCGATCATTGTTTTAACGGTTACATGTTCATTATTGTTTCTATGACTAATTGGCCTTGTTGAGTTGTTGTTAGTTATTGTTTTGACTATTTGGCAAGAGTATTGGTTGTTTGAGCTGGTTTCCTTATGATATACACATGGTTGAGAGGTTGGCATTGTTTTTATGAAATAAATGCATATATTTTGATATTCCTGTTGCTTTCATGGTTGAGAGGTTAATGATGAAGTCATGAGAAAAAATGCAGTTTATTATTTATAATTGTTGAGGTTAGCGTAGTTATTGGGTTTCATGGAATTATTTCCAATTGTGTTAAAAATGTTGGTTGTTCTCTTGAGTTTATTATAGTATATAAATACCGAGCTGGACTGACAGCGTTACGGTGTTTACTTATATTCTGGTTGGTTTTATTGTGAAATGTTATTGGTTAAAGCTTACGAGCTATATGATCTTCTGTTGAAATTGTGGAAATAATAGTATTGTGAAAGGCTTGGCATGAATCGTGAAAGTTGAATAAATAAATAAATATATATGACTGAGATAAGGGTGGGCAGGAGAAATAAATATATATGACTGTGATAAGGGTGGACAGGAGAAATAAA
>ML260559.1:2661-18064 GCA_005239495.1 Nicotiana undulata | reverse complement strand
TTGCATTGAGTTGGGATCGTACGATGGTGAGTTGAGAAACGGTACTGAGTACTGGAAAGTGAACAATTGAGATAATAAGATAAGACATTTCAGATAATGAGAAGGAAAAGAAGTGATACATATGATCAATCTACAAAGAAAGGTTAAGTTTAAGATCATATACATGTTTGTTGATTACATGCCCTTACTTGATGTGTTTTTCTCACATGCTTTATTGCTCAGCATGTACTTTATTTATTTATTTATGCACTGGACCTTAGTGAGTATGTATTCTACCTCTCGTCAATACTCTTTACGAGTTTAGACGGGATACTCACTAGGTACATATTTGTTTATATGTACTCATGCTGCACTTTCTTTCTTTTTCTGCACTTGACTGTGTAGGTATTGAGGCTGGTTTGTCTGTTCGTCCGTCAGCTGATAGGTACTGATCGCGGCGTCGCTCCACACGGTGAGCTGTCTTCTTGGCGCTTTCCTGACAGCACCTCTGGAGCCTTCTAGTTTCATTTTGCTCAGTCTTTTGTTCAAGATTGCAGCTTGTATATTTGTATATGTATTTCTGTTGTTGTATCTATGTAGTCGCCCGTTGACATTGTGACACTAGTCCTGGCACACACTTGTTGTAGTTATCGGGGTTGTATATATTGGGCCTAGCTGTGGTTCAGCTTGTTTCTACGGCCTTACCCCATATTGTTATTGTATTCCGCTTTTTTTTGTGTTATTGTTGTTCGTTGGCTTGCCTAACCTCGTCGTTAGGCGCCATCACCACCTGGACCGGTTTTGGATCGTGACAGTTTCTAACGAGGAAACAGTAAATTGTGCTAACCTAGAATTCAAGGCCATTTATGAATCGGTATCGAAGATCATGACAATAGTTCTTTACGATCGGCCCCGAACACAGGGGGACATTACCCTCGGATAACAATTTTAGCAAGGAAAGACATATTATGATTGAAAGGTCTCGTCTCGATCAATAGGATTTACATTAAGGGCCAAACCCTCAAATTAATCGTGCCCGCATAGTATGCTCAAGCCTTGGCAAAAGTTTATACACACGTGTAACTACTATGCACAAGAATAAAAAGAAGTCTCTACCTGGCGAATAAATATCTTGTCCCTTAAAATTTTCTCTTCTTTCTTTTCTCTTAAAGAGTTTCCTACATCTAATCCCCTAAGGGTATCGAGCCCAAGGGATGCCTTATCCTGGTTCAAACTATCACTCCCAATAGGGACTGCCGTCCAAAACCAAACTCGGACAACTCGGGCTATCAGAACCCGGGGGCACAAGACCTATTAGGCACCGCCGAAACCTTAAAGGCTGCGACCATCCCCATTCGGCAACTGTTATCTTAGGAAAGTCTGGATAACTCAAGGTAAAAAAAAAACCTCGGCAGCACCCAAGTTATCCAGACTTTCCTAAGATAACAGTCGCCGGATGGCCCCTGGGCAACACCCGAAATTAAAAAGGCTATGGCCATATTAAAATGACCTCGAGATGTTTGTGACCTGTAATAAATTACAAGGCCTTGAAAAATTTCTAAATCGGTTTTTAAGGCTATATTCGACGATATCTTTCGTTTAGACTTGGGTCGCCTCAACATCGGCCTTATATTGGACCACCATTTCGTCGGCATTGGCTTTATCAACAACGACAACTGACTTGGCCGTTTCCATCTCCTTGGCAAGACTTTCTCGATCGGTGACGGATACACTTAGTTGTGACTGGAGCTCCCCAATCCTTTTGTCCTGCACCTCGGACTTTTCTTTTGCCACACGAAGTTGGGCCTCAGCCGAAGTCAGCTAACCTGAGCAGTCTCATTTTCCGAGGCCAAGTTGTCGATCCTTCCCCTCCATTCGTCGGTCTCGATCTTGACATCATCCATCTCAGCTCACATTTGATCGATCTGATTGATTTTTTGTTGGACATGGAGATTTCGACCGTTAGTCACTGATCCTAGCTCATCATCACTAACCTAAAATATTTTCACCTACTCGACCAAGTCGGCATGCTCCTTCTGAGCCACCTACAACTCAGCTTAGAGGCTCTTAGCCTTCCCCTAGCGTTGCTCTATGAGAAGTGTGTAAGAATTTCTCTTCTTAGTGAGCCCTCAGACCTCGGCCTCAAGCTAGTTTAGCTCGTCTTGATATCGAAGAAAGGTCTCATGATGAAGTACCGAGGCCTGCAGACATAAAGAAAAATATTAAGATTATCTACAAATTAGTCTAAGTTTGAATTCAAATCATTAATAGATATTCAAAGTTACCCGGTTTAGCGCTTGTTTTGCTTCATTGAATAGTCAGGGTGCGTCTACCTCATTCATCTTAGCTTGGTCCTCCTCGGTCATCAAACACCGAAGTTAGTTGGCCACCGCTACAGAGGTGTAGATGAACAGGGCATCCTCCGTAATAGAGATGGAGATTGACCGCTCCTAGTTAGGATACACACTCGGAGCTGAAAACCGGTTGACCAACTTCGGGCATGAAGAAGGCCCGCTTGTCCCCGAAGACAGACTTTTCTTCGGCACCTCCAAGTCACCCAACCCGGTGAGGTATTCCATGGCGGTAGACTCCACTCCATCAAAAAATTCGCAGAAGGGGTCATCCGCTCAGTGAACCCCCTCATTGATGTTGATCACACTGTGTGCTTCCTTTGGGGAGTCGCCCACATCTCGAGAAGCCTTGGTCACAGCCTCCTCGTCGACTTACCTAACTTGAGGCAGATAGGCCTTATTTCTATCTGTTTTAGAGTCCCTTCGCCCTACGAGTCATGATGACACTCGGGCCACTGATCTTGGCCAAATCCACACTACTATTAAGTAGTGAGGCGGTCAATGCAATAATAGAACCAACAAAGGTCGGGATCGAATCTATAGGGAGTTAGAGAATAGGATTAGATGTATATCTAAGTTAATTGCAAGCTTTGGCTAAAATTACACATCCACAAACTTTCTTGCCAAATGATCCAACCCAAAGACACAAACCCTGACCCTGACCCAATAAGGGAACCCTTCTGGAATATACAAACTATCATGGAAGAACATGACTGGTGTAGACATTTTGATAGAGACGGCAGAAGAGTTTGGTGGTTCAAATGCCCCTTTACGGGACACTACCCTTGGGATCACGGCTGCGACTGCCAAGACTGTTTTGAAGATCCAAGTGGAGAATATGATGAACACCGCCAGCGTCATTGGGAAAGATTTGGCCTAAACAAGCCTAAATCAAAATCCAAGAAAAAGGGGAAAACTATTGAAAGGCAGTTTCGAGCCAAATACGAAAATAAAGACCCTTCAATTGGCTCATTAAGCCGTCCAGGTACATATGAATTTCTTGTCAGTTACAAACCCCTAGAATGGCCCAAATTACCAAAAAATTTCACTCCAAGCTAGGAAGATAGTGAAACCACCCAAAAACTCAAACCACTGTCAGCTCGTGACACAGAATCCAAAAAGCCACCTAAACCTAAAACTCCATCAACCCAAAATTATACACACCCACAAATATTCATGATGAGCCCTTCATGTTCCAGCCATACCCAAGATTTTTCTCCACTTCAACCTTTCAAAAAAGAGGGTATCAGCCATACTCCTAAAATCTCTAAGAAATACATAGTACTACCTTCTGGAGAAACCCCCCCAATGAGTGACGTTGAAGCAACAACGAACTAGCAATCAGAAAATTCCATCTGCCAAAACAAAGTGCTTAACAATATTGGCAACACCATCAAAAAATGTGGCCTATACACAAAACAAGTTAATGAGCAAAGTGGAAACAATCGAGAAACAACTGGAGCAGACATCGTCTCAGCATGCATGACTAATAAAAGCCTTGGAATTAAGATTGGAAAATTTACAATATGATATTGGTCCGCCAGGAACTTCACTTTTCCAGTTCTTCCAACAACAACAAAAGGAGACGATTTCAATCAAGGAACAAATCCAACTTTTGAGAAATGACCGCTTTGAGTCACAAAAAACCCCCACTTTTCCCACCATAACCTACCTTCTACCCCATGTCAACACAAGCATATCCCCCACCAAAATTAGACAATACCTTTTCTACCTTTCCTACTACCTCACAAAATCCTATCTCTTTCACCCAACCCTTAAAAGAAGAACCTGAATTCGATATTGCAAAAATGGTTTGGGAAAGAAAAGATGCTCTTGCACCCAATAAACAAACCAATAAAAGGCGAGACCAAGGAGAAAGTTCAAAAGGGTCTAACCTCGAAAGTCTGATGATTTCAGATCAGAAGATTCCGGACTTCTATGTCTCCCAGCCAAGAAACATGTCAGAAGGAGATACTACATGGTCAGAATCTCAAAATTCCTCTTACAATGATACAATGGAAGATAGCTCTCAATCAAGAAATGATTCCACAGCAAACTCGTCCGAAGAAGACGATCCCCCAATATTTGTAAGCCAACCAAGAGATCCAGAAATATCTGAAGTAGAGGAGGATCAAGAAGGCATGACGGATGAACCAATTCCAGAAAGAAGACATGAACCTATGGCGTCAAAACCAGTTGGAACTGGCTTCCACACTTTCACCTTAGATGACGTCCAAGTTTCAAAATGGCCTCAAAGGATCCAAGATTCTATACTTGGATGGTGACCAAAAGTTTGGTGGAACGAGAAAAGTATATCATCCTGTCTGAACTAACTTCACGGTTCTCAGGAATCCTCAGAGATTGGTGGAATTCACTTGGGATTCAAGAAAAAAATACTTTTCTTACATCCTAGGATTTTTCCTTCAACATCAGGATCCTACATGAAGATTTCTGTGGAGATACTAGCCAAAGGAAGGAGAAATGTGAAGAAAACTCTTGAGATGAAGTTTGTGTCATTCGACAGAAATGGCATTGACAGGCATTTTCAAAAAATGGCAAAGATATACTTTGAAATCTGAGGAGACATCAACCTGAAGCAAGCCTTTGTCTCTTCCCTTACAAAGTTGTTGGCAAGCCAAACCATGACCATCATTAAAGAAAATTCCAATCAATAACAGTCCCACAAGTTGGTTACATCAGGCAAGCTATTTTCGTAGCATGGGAGGACATTTGTACAAAGCGCTCAACCCTAAAACAAATTATCCAACACAATCTAGCGCTTGATACAACATGTCCCAGATCCGATCTGATCACCGAATCAGGATGTTCCTACCACACATCTAGGCGACATAAAGGATTTAGGATTTTCAGATGGCCAAGAATTTCATATGGAAAATCAAGGTCCAATAGACGCACAAACTATTTCAGACGTAGAAGGCCAGGAAATTTTCACAAGAAAAACAGATGCTTTATTTGCCACAAGATTAGACATTTCGCGAAAAACTATCCCCAATCAAGAAGATCTATCAAACTCCTTGAAGAGATTGAAGATTACACTGGCATACATCTCAGAAAAGAGGAGGACCTTGAATCCATATTCTCTGTGGATGATGAACCTAGTGAAGAAACTTTATTCTCCCTTGATATTTATGAAGTTCAAGGCAATGACCACTACCAAATTTCAGAACCCGAGATCGAAACCCGGGAAGAGATCAACGCTCTAGTCATCGTTCCTGAAGTAGAACACAAAGTCTATTCATCCAAATGGGACAAACCAACTCGAGTTATTGCTTTCATCGAAACTAGAGCTGCTTCTTCACTAATAAATCATGTTGTTCTCCCTGAAGATAAATGGGTGCTGCACTTTAAGGATTTTAACACTGCATCAAATGGAATCTTTACTACCACCGTCATCACAAAGCATCCGTTCATAATTGAGTTCTTTCTAGGATTGAAGTACAAAACCAAGTTGATAGGGTATGATGTACCAGGAAAAGATCTTATTATTGGATTCGACATTTAGAGACAACATAAAGATCAACTCCAGATCAAGGCTAACATGATAGCTTTTAAGAAGAAATTCAAACCTTAATATGAGATTCCAAGGCTATTCCAAATCACCAACGACGAACAAATCAAAGAGATTGACCAAAATTTCATTGAGCATTCATGTGCTGAATCCCACATGGATTTTATGAAGAAAGGGAAAAGCACGTTATGGAAAAATGAAGAGTTTTTTATCAAGCTCCCTTTCAAGAAGAATGAAAACATCAATCCAACAAAATCCAGTCATTCAGGCATGAATCCAAATCATCTTCAGCTTGCAAAGAAAGAATGCGAATAACTTTTGGAATTTGATCTAATAGAGCCATCAGATTCACAATGGGCATGCAAAGGATTTTATGTCGACAAAAGGTTGAGCAAACAAGAGCAAAACTCAGGTTAGTCATTAACTACCAACCACTTAACAATTTCCTCCAAGCTGATAAATTCCTTATCCCAAATAAATTCACTCTTTTCTCCCACTTAGCCAAGGTCAAATATTTTTCTAAGTTTGATTTAAAATCTGGATTTTGGAAATTTGGAATCCAACTTGAAGAAAGACCCAACACGAGATTTTGCATCCCCGATCATCACTTCCAGTGGAAAGTCATGCCCTTCGGATAAAAAATGCACCCTCCTTGTTCCAAAATGCCATGATAAAAATATTCTAGCCCATACTCCATACCTCTTTGGTTTACATTGATGACATCCTGTTATTTAGTGATACATTGGAGGAACATGTCAATTTGCTTCGTCGGTTTGAGGCACTGATAACACACTATGGGATCATGCTTTCAGCAAAAAAGATGGTTCTTGCCCAAAAGGAGATTGGTTTTCTTGGAATGCATTTTATCCAAAGTGCATACAGTCCAAGACCACATATATGTCAAGAACTACTCAATTTTCCAGATACCAGCCTCACAACAAAGCAGATCCAACAGTTCTCCGCTCACAGATATGCTCAAGAAAAATTCTCCATCATGGGGAAAGAAACAGATGAAGCAGTCAGGGAAATAAAGGAGATATCTAAAAATGTCAGGTCCCTCAACATCCTTTCAGACGGTAAGAAGATACTGCAAACCGTTGTCAGCAATAAATATTGGAGTGCCGTTCTATTTGACGAAAAGGATGGCCAAAGAAAAATATGCGGACATGCTAGCGGAAAGTTCAAAGAGGCCGAGCAACACTACCACTCCACCTTCAAGGAAATCCTTGCAGTGAATAATGGAATCAAGAAATTCAATTTTTTCCTGATTCACACAGAATTTCTGATAGAAATGGATATGAAGGCCTTCCCAAAGATGATCCAAATAAATTCAAATATTATTCCTAATCCTCAAATTCTCAGATGGGCCCAATGGTTCTCTCCATACAAGTTTCAAGTGAGGCACCTGAAAGGAAAGGAAAGGATAATATTCTCGCAGATTTTCTGTCTCGACCAGAAGAATTCTCAAAGATATTTTCCCCAGCAAAACTGAAGTCAAAGCAAAAGCTAATCAGCCACATCTTCATGTTTTCAAATGTACCAGAAACAAGTTCATTGAAGCCAACAGATCATCAACTGGAGTTGTTCAACCTCATGGATCCCTTTGATCCGTCAACTATTATGGAAAGAAGAATTTATTATGAGCTCCAAGTTTTCCGGCAACATGGAGGATCCATTCTCAAGTCATATGTGTTCAATCTAGAATATCCGTTCTTCCATATATTCATAACTCAAGCTACGGATTTTCCACAAGAACTAATATGGTTTTTCTGGTACCTATGCCATCAGTACTACATTTTCATGGAATTCAAGTGTAATGTCTTCAAAGATTTTGACAACATCGAACCAGATCTTAAAGTGTTTTTACTATGGTTCAAACCTAGATGATATTGGACAAAATATTTCAACGATTCCTCCAATGCAAAGGTATTCATGTTTCATAGGGCAGTGAAGATTATTAATGGAAAAGTCCAGGCACAAGCAGAGGCGTCGATCTGGTGGAAATTTCATGTGTCCATTTTATCCATGGAAGAAGAATACAGTGAAGCACAAAGAATTATCTTCCAGCAAAATAGGTGCATCCCGAAAGAAATATACCATGACATCTCCAGATTAAGGTTGTGGATCACATACCTCAATCCAAAGGAGAAGGAACATAGCGGAGATGAACCGTCAAGTTCCAGACGTTACTACACAAGATCTCTGAAAAGATGCCTAGAAGACAAACCGAAAAGATCAATGGAAGACAATTATCTAAATCTCTGCTAATGCCACCATAATCCTACATTACCTACCAAAAAACCCCTAAAATATCATCTACCCATGCCAAGACAAATTTTCACATCCTTCCAAACCATCCAGGTCCCACTTTCACATGCTTTCACATGTTTCCACATGCCTCCACATTCTTCGTCACATGCATCGCCCTATTTTCACATGCTCCCACAACCTTTCACATGCTAAACCATGTATATTTCACCTATGTCACATGTTTTCAAGAGCTTTTTAGTTGCTTTGCCTAAGTTCCTTCACATGTAAAAAGGGACCCATTTGTAAATAGGTTTGCCATGTAAGATAGGCTTATTTTATATTATAAGTTTGTCTTGTAATAACCTCCTAGTCCTATATAAATGAGGGCTTGTAGTAGCTGTAGGAGCATCTTGAAATTATCTTAGAAACCATCTTGTAATCTTTGTAAACCTTTGTGCTATATTACATATGAGTTCCTTCTTAATTTGCATCTTGTTCTTTCTTTCGAAATGGATGGAAAGGTCGGTCCATGTATGAAAATAGAGTAAGAACACTCTAAGAAAGTTAGCTTATTGTAGTACGAAAGTTTTCTGAGTTATAACAGTTAAGGTTTGTTGTAGTACAAAAGTTTTATTAGTTGTGTAGCTTGGCAAGTCCTCCCATATAGGTTGTGAAGCCAGCCCCTTTGTAGGAAAACTTTTGCGACTATAAGCAAACTAACTGTTAGTGTAGCTTGGCAATAGACAATCCTTTTTGTAGGAAAATTTTTGTATCTATGATATAGTTTGCTTTCTTGGAGTCTCTTGGTCTGTTCTTTGTACCGTGGTATCAAAGCCAGCCCATCCTTTCGGAGGGAGGAACAGTTTACTAAATATGTCTGAGTCATTTCCATCATCCTCTTCCCTTGCAAAAAATGAATATGTCTCCTACTCCAAAAAATATGATTACCTCTACGAAGTCGATATCCTACCCGATGAACAAAAGGTATCTTCCACTGAACTACCCCTCATAAAACCTTACTCAGCTTTTTCCAAAATAATCATTTGCACCATGGACCCAAATTTGTTCCTTAGTCCAACACAAACCAAAAAGCGTTAAAGAATATGTTGCTGCCTCAAAACTTGACCAACATCCTATTCTTTCCACTCGAGAGGAACATTTTATTACCCTACAAATTCCAAATAATTTTCCCAGACAATGGAGAGATTATGGTTTTATCCATATCCATTTTGGTGCTATCACAATTACTCTAACTTATCATTGAAGAAAAGGTCAACCTATTGTTGCTCAAATTTCTCTTCTAGATACAAGATACTTGGAGTACCAACATGCAAATTTGGGTACTGCAGAAGTTACCTTGAATGCAGGGACTCTCTTCATAACTATCTTTCCCAATTTGAACATGTATCTTTATGACCCATACTTAACCGAAGCACTAAAAATCCAAGTCCAAATTCAAAGTGCCCCACAAGCCAAAGATTCTATCCAAGCCACTCTTCATCACCAAATGGCGTGGCGGGTCCAAAATCATGCCATGGATATTTTCCTTCCCGGAGGAGAAAATGCTTTACTCTTGAATATTGATGCTACCAAAGGAAACATCATGTGCACCCAAATACCCAAACACATGTACAGAGATGAGCTTGTCAAAATTCTTCCTGATTCCTGGATCACAAATTATAAAAAATTAAGGGAACCAAAAGAACCTCTATAACTGGCGAGCCAACTTTTACCAAAAGAAATGACAAAACCGTTTCCACAAGATTTGATCATGCCCATATCAAAAAAACCAATAAAACCATCTTTTCTAACCAAATGATCCAACCCAAAGACACAAACCCTGACCTTGACCCAGAAAGGGAACCCTTGTGGAATATACAAACTATCATGGGTGTAACGACCCAACCGATCATTTTGAGATCTAGCTCATCATTTAGCAGTTTGGAGTCGTGAGCAGCTTCGTTTTAGGTATTATGACTCGTAGGCATGGTCGGAATTGAGTTTCGGGAAGTTTAGAGTCAATTTGGAAAAAACTTCTCATTTCGGGAGCCTTAAGTTGGAAGAATTGACTAAGATTGGATTTTTGAGTAAACAACCTCAGAATCAGGATTCTATCATTCCAGAAGGTTCGTATAATGATTTCGGACTTGGGAATATGTTTGGATCGGGGTTTGGATGACCCGGGAGCATTTTGGCGCAAATTGTAGAAGTTAGCATTTTAGAAGAAATTTCATAAGTCTGGGTTGAAGTGCATTTCGGTGTTATTGATGTTCATTGGGGATTCCGAGTCTGGGAATAGTTCCGTGTAGTGATTCTGGAGTTGGGAGCACGATCGGAAGTGAATTCGGAGGTCCGTAGGTCATTTTGAAGTCGTTTGGCTAAAGATAGAAATTTGAAGGTTTTTCAGAATTTTGACCGAGAGTTTGACTTTTTGGGGCCGTATTCCAATTCCTGAAGTTGGAATAGGTCCGTAATGTCGAATGTGACTTGTTTGCAAAATTTGAGGTCAATCGGACATGATTTGATAGGTTTTGGCATCGAATGTGGAAATTTCAAGTTATAAAGTTCATTAAGCTTCAATTGGGGTGCGATTCATGATTTCGACGTTGTTTGATGTGATTTGAGGCCTCGAGCGAGTTCGTATCATATTTTGGGACATGATGGTGTAATTGGTTAAGGTCCCGATGGCCTCGGGTAGATTTTTGGAAAGTTAACGAAATGAATTTCGGACAAAAAAAAATTGCAGAAATTTCTGCTGCACTTTTGGACAGCAATTGGTGCATCGTGGAGCTAATTTTGGAGGCATATACATCAAAATATATAAGGAATATGAAAATTTTCAAAACATAAAAGTTGTAGCCCTTGCATTCTAGTTTCCAGAAAGTTAAACCATTCATGATTTGGACATTTGGTCAGAATGTTATGATCGATTGAAGATGGCTGGTGAAGCAGTTTCGATAGAATTTACTGATGCATGGAGCCGACTTTCTGAGTACACGTTGTTTTCGTACTCATGCTACACTTGCTGTGCATTTTTATTACACAGGTACTTTCACAGCGATGTGGCTGGCTTGGAGACTTAGGCGAGCTGCTTCATCCGGAGCCGATCCGTAGCTGACAGAGTCTCCCTCAGATGTATTTATTTTTTATTTTAAATTCCTTGTCCAGTTGTATTTCGGACAAGCATTGTAGTATCTATTTAAGTCTTAGAAATTTGCGCATGCACTTGTGACACCGGGTTCTGGGATATGTTTGGAATGTATTTTATTAAAATGGAATATTAAACTATCGTATTTGCTTAGCGGATTTTATTCAGTTATTATGTAGTAAAGTGAAAGGTAATGATTTGAAAAATGCTAAACCAGGAACTTTAACTTAACCATTTAATGATTGGTTTGCCTGACAGTGGTGTCCGGCGCCATCACGACCTTATGGATTTTGGGTCGTGACAACTTTGTATCAGAGCACTAGGTTCCCTTAGGTTTAACGAGTCATGAGCAAGTCTAGCAGAGTCTTGCGGATCGGTACGGAGACGTCTGTACTTATCTTCGAGAGGCTTTAGGGCTGTTAGGATTACTTCCCTTCTTGATTCTTTATCGTGTGATTTGATTCTCTTGAGAGCTTATGCCTATGTTTCCTTCTACTCAATCTTACGCGTCGCGAAGCGCTTGCTATAAATTGGGTACTGAGGAATCGTAATTGTACCTCAGATGAGGTGTGTGATGTTTCTCCCTGTGAAGTTGATTGGGGATATTGTTGTTACTCTTTGAAAGGATTATAAGTTGTTTCGGCTCCATAATTGTATTCCCGAGAGCTTTGAGGCTATGCTCAGGTTGTCATGAGGCTTACGATTGGTTATCGCACGGTGTTGATATGATGGCAGAATGCTTGCCCATATGTCGGGGTAATGAATGACTTGAAAGGAGGTCTTCTCGGAGCGTGATTTCGAGATTTCAGTATTTTAGTCCCGGCAGAGGAAGGGCAATTGGGATATGAATGTTCAAGTTTGGGTGATGAAGTAATAAGACTTGGTGTTTTCAAGTGAGGTGGAATTTTCATCGGTAATGTGATATCGTCATCTTTGATCAAATGGAATGTGTTAAGTTTGTCGATGCTATAGTTTCCTCGGTTGCATGGAGTCAGAGTATTGTGAAGAAGTATTGAAGAAGCGGCTGTCAGAGACCATGGTGTGCGGTGGTTCAAGTATTGAAAGAGTATTCTTAATAAAGGCAGCTCGGGAAAGATGATCTTCGGAGAGTTAAAGTCGTGGTGATCTACTGGTTTAAGTGCTATAGAGAATGATATTGAATTGAGGCAACAATAGGGTAGAAGACGATGAAGGAAGACATGTGAGAAGTGTCAGGTGACGGACATTTCTAAAGGGCCAGGTGTAAGAAACGGAAGTCAGGTAATTTCTTAAAGGGGTGAGTTTAACTAAAGTGGGAGAGGGCAGCGTAGCATGTGAGTTCTGGGGTAAGATAGATGCTCATCTTGAGGAGGAGTGTGAAGTGATTTGAGAATTTTTGTGGACAGTGATTGGGTCCACGAGCGTAAATCGAAATATTGGTTATTATGGCGGAAGATTGAATGCAACAGAGAAGGGGGTTGCTGGACTTGCAGAAGGATGCAGTATGGCGGTGAATTGGAAGATATTGTCGCGTATTTAGTTGATATCCATGAAGAGTGATCGGACTAGTGTAGTTGGTGAATGAAAACGGGCTTGTGATGGAGTATCGAGGTCGTAGTAATTGTCCCCTGCAGCAACGTAGGAGGATGTCGGCATGTAATTTCCACAGATGGGTTATCTTCTGTGAGCAGGTCAGCGGTCGTGTGCTTGAGCAAGATCATGTCAGCAACGAAGAAATAATTAAGGTGGGGTCCAGAGTGATGCAAGGAGTAGTTTCAAGCTAAGTGGGAGAGTCACACCGCCTGCAATTGGGATTGCAGGTTTACCTTCTTGTGGAGTTACGTATTATCGGCGTAATAGCAAGTTATTACAGCTAAGGAATAAAGTGGCAATTGAGCATGGGATTTGATAAATATGTGCAAAAGTTGGTCCTACTGAACCAGGGTTAGGTTTTGGGAGATTCAGAATTTATGCTTAAGGCATATGCGAGTTGTAAGGGTAGTGACTCAGTCACGTGCTTCATTGAAAAGGTGTTCATGTGCTAGAAGAGCCTTGGAGTTGATTGTATTCGGGGCCAGTCAGAGTGGGTGGCTCTCAATAGCGGTCCTAATGAATTCGAAAGTTAAAGAATGCGTTGTTTAAGGGTTAAAGGCAGCAGTATGATTAAGAATCGAGCTTTTGCAGCGTAATTTCGGAGAAAGGGAAAATGGTTGGAGTGTTCTATGTTATTTTCAGCGTGCAGGATAGTAGTGGAGGAGTGAGAGAAATAAACTTCGGATTGTAGAAAGATTGTCAGGAGGAGTATAGCAGTCGAAGTTGTGAATGCGCACCAGGAGGGTATGAGATGGTTTGTGGGGTTGAGACCGCATAGTACGTGAATCAAGGCCACTCGGAATGAGTGAGGATTGAGTTAATATGTGTTGAATGGGGTTACTATTATCTCTTAGGCAATTAAAGATGATTAAAAGAACATAGATTGGTTAGCCATGGTTGAAATGGAACATGTAGGGCAGTGACCAGTTCCTTCGGTGTGATTGAGTTATGCGTGTGCCTTGTGCCGGTGCGTGCGAGGCTTGTCGGCCACCGTAATAGACTTTATTTGGAAGCATTCAAGTACTATGGCCTGTCGGGTGTAGGCGGATCCCGGAAGGTTTATGGTGGTATAGACCACTACTTAAGGATTTGCCTATTGGGTGATTGTCAGAATTCACTTGTGTGGTGTTATGGTTCTCTTGAATTAAGGTAAGTAAAAGGTTTCTATATGATGAAGTTTTCCCCCTATTAGTGGTTCAGGCGTTATGATGGAATTCTTGCGCAATCCCATATTGGCATGTTAGGTCTAGTAAACGGTATGTAACAGGAAGTAAGGATCGAGATTGCGGTACGGTGTTAACAAGGATGTTAGGAGCTCGGATGAGCGAGAAAAAGGGATTTGAATGTTTAGAGTAAGCTGGTGTTGTCTTCAGTGTCACCTGAGATTCGTGTTTGATGAAAGAGGCTTTGCATCCTGGTTATGGGTTCTTGATTTGTTTTACAGCATCAGTATGGTCGGCGGTATGGATGTGCAGACATGTTACCCTGTGTGGAAGGACGTGGGAGAATGACCACGGGAAGATCGTATGAGTGTGACATGTAGTCACTTATTGGATTGAAGATTTAGATTGAGTATAAGGAAGTGTAATATTGCTTATTTGAGAATTTATGCCTAGAAGGCGTCCAGTTCATCTTTGTTGTGGATTGTGGGGTGTTGTCCCATCTATGATGGTGGTTCTTGTGTGTTATGAGGATAAGTGGGTTATTATGGACCCATGTAAGGCTATCAACCTAGTTCAGTGCGAGCAGAATCGGCTTGAAGTGTGTGAATGGATTTAAACAAGATTATGGGCTTCATGCGAGTCAGATGTGTTCATTTCAGTATAGCGCTCCTCAAGGAGGGGTGTTGGAATATCAGATGTTGTTCCTTCTTCGTCCAATTCATGTAATATTATGATTGTGTTGTGTGAGTTGTGAAACGGCTTGATAAATTCCTATGTGCTGAGTTTCTGCGTAGTAATGATGTTATGTGAGCAGGAGAGCTCTTGAGATTCAGAGTATATATATCGCACCTCAGTTGTGCTTAAGTTTTGTAGCATATGGCTCTATTATCCTCCCCGGGATGGTATTATGCACTTAGTGTGCTTGTGACCGATATTCAGTAATTTGTAATAGTGAGCAATTCAGCTTTGTGTATATCTCCTTATGTGAATTTTATGCTGGGATCAGGTGGCACGCCTCCACGGGTATATTATTTGGATCGGGTTGCACGCCGCAACAGTGTGATGTTGAGTACGGTTCCCTATAATTATTTTTCTTATGTTTTACTTTCTATTTTCTGAGGAAAGTTCATATTAGTTGCGTGAGTCGAGTAGTCCCTTCCTGAGTCATTTCCTTATGTATCATGTTCGATTTGTGGCCTATTGGCGCATTATGGCATCGTGTGAAACAGATGGTCATGTCTGGGAGTGTTTGTTGACTGAGCAATTCATACTGGGTGAGACGAGATGTATGGATCAGGGATCGGTGCGATAAGATTATGTGAAGTATATTACAGGACAATTACCATTATTTGGTTCGTAATGAGATGATGATTTTAGTCAAGGGGAAAGATTCAATGTTTGGTTAACTCTG
>ML260557.1:129411-174464 GCA_005239495.1 Nicotiana undulata | reverse complement strand
TCTTTACGAGTTTAGACGGGATACTCACTGGGTACATATTTGTTTATATGTACTCATGCTGCACTTTCCTTCTTTTCTGCACTTGACTGTGCAGGTACTGAGGCTGGTCCGTCTGGTCGTCCGCTTGCCGATAGATACTGATCGCGGTGTCACTCCATACGGTGAGCTGTCTTCTTGGCGTCATCCCGACAGCACCTCTGGAGCCTTCTAGTTTTCTTTTGCTCAGTCTTTTGTTCCAGACTGCGGCTTGTATATTTTGTACATGAATTTTCTACAGTTATGTCTATGTAGCCGACCGTTGACACTGTGACACTAGTCTTGGCACACACTTGTTGTAGTTATCGGGGTTGTATATGTATTGGGCCTAGCTGTGGTTCAGCTTGTTTCTACGGCCTTACCCCATGTTGTTATTGTATTCCGCACTTTCATTGTTATTGTTGTTCGTTGGCTTGCCTAACCCCGCCGTTAGGCGCCATCACGACCTGGACCAGTTTTGGGTCGTGATATATCTCTTCCCATCATATGCACGGACCCTATAAGAACCCCAAATATCACCATGAATAATATCAAAACAGCACTTAGACACAGTAGCACTAATAGGAAGTGGTAACTTTGTTTGTTAAGCTAAGGGACATACAGTGCAATAATTGTCCTTAGTGTTACAGTTAGTAGTGTGAAAATACTCCAATTTTCACATAGTTTCTAGAGGTACATGACCCACCCTCCTATGCCACAAGGCTACACTTATTGACTTATCAGTTCTTATTGTATTTACAACAGGTATAGGTCTTGGAATTGAATCCTTGACTTCTCCATAAATATGTGATGCAACTGAATCTCCTGTTGTAGAGTTGAACACATACATATCATCTTCTTCTCTACCAATCCCCTTACCTGTCCAATGAAGAGCTCCTGAAAAATAAAGAAACCAGGGAAGAACATAACTATCCATTTCATTTCCTTGGTTAGCTTGGATACAAATAGAAAGTTGAACTTGAAGTCAGGTATGTGCATCACATTAGACACCTTTATATCCTTTAGAAGATAAGCAGAACCTATGCGCCTAATCTAAGCTACACTACGAATAGGCAAATGCACTTTCCCCCTTATATCATCAAAGATTGCCTTAAGATTATCAACAAATTATATCTATTTACCATGTGACTTGAAGCTCTTGAATCCACAATCCATCTAGTCAGAACTTTAGTAATGTCACCACATGAAGGCATACATTCTTTCATAGCCGATCCACTGCATTCAATTTGTTTGCCTAAAAACAACAAAATTTGACTGTATTGTTCTTGAGTAAATTGAGGGATGCCTTCTTGAAAGCTCTGATTATCCTGTTGCATATGAGAGGTTCCTGGAAAGTTGACAGTGGAACCAACTTGAAAAGTATTGCTACTGCTAAGGTCTTCAAAGGGATAATTCCCTGTATTACCTTGAGCAAAGTTAGCAGTCCCAAAGCCACCTTTCTTCTTTGGCTTAAAGTAAGGTGGATATCCATTAGTTTGTAGCAGGTTTCTCTAGTGTGTCCTTTAAAATTTCAATAGTCACAATGCAGACTATTCTTTCTAGACCAGTTAGAGCATGAATGATTATTTCCACCAGTGTAGCCTGAACCTGCATTACCTTTGTTGCTAAACAATGTTGTTGCCCCAGTGTGAGTTATTCCATCACCTAGATAGGTATGATTGTGACCAATGTTACTCTTGTTATTGAGTTGATCTAGGGTCGCAGAGGAATTAGTTCCCTTGTTGCTGAACAAAACTGTAGTATCATGAACCTCTGAGACTTGAGAGGGTTGAGCCAATGCTCTTCTGCTCTCCTCAGAGATAATCATAGAGTATGCCCTGTTTATAGATTGTCTTGGTGACATGTTCAAGATTTGATTACTAGATTGAGAGTATGTTTCATTCAGACCCATAAGAAACTAAAGTAATTTTTGATACTCAAAATGTTCCACATACTTCTTTGATTCTTCACAACCACACTCAGGACAAGGCATAAGGGCATCAAATTCTGCCCACAACTCTTTCAACTTTGAAAAATATATAGAGATAGATGAAATCCCTTGAGTAAGGGTAGCTATTTGTTTGTGTAGGAACAATACTCTGGAACCAATGACTTTGTCAAATATTTCCTTGAGATCCATCCACACTATGTGAGCATATGAGGCATACACCATGCCACTCAATAACTCGTCATTCACAGAGTTTATAATCCACGATAGCACAATAGCATTACATGCTTTGCCACAACTCATGTTTAGGAGGAAACTTCTACCTAGGGTACCTCCCATCTACAAACCCTAACTTGCTTTTTCCTAGCAAACTTACACGCATAGTACCACTCCACAAAGCATAATTCTCAGGTCCAGTGAGCTTAAATTAGATAGCTACCAGGTGTATCGCTGGGTTGAAGAAATAAAGGATGATGTTGGTCAATTATTGGAGTTGCAGTTGCATCAACTGGAGTCGATCCACTATCTTCAGTGTTAATCGTCATTTTTTTCTCCCCCTTAGGAGAAATTAAGCTCAAACACAACTGCACAAGAAATGTTGATTGCTCAAATCGAACGAACCCTAGATTTTGGGAGTCAAAACAATCTGTAGTTGGGTAGATCAATAACACTCGTTCTGATACCATTATGAGTTCCACATTCGAAGCTATTAGCAATGGAAAAATGAACAGGAAACGAACGAGAACAGGACAAGTGAGGCTTGCTCAGTTGGTAAAAGCACCTCCACCCACGACCGTTAAGTCCTGGGTTCGAGTTATGTTAGAGGGAAAGTGTGAAAACACTATAGATCCTCCTAAATTGGAAGGAATTTAAAAAAAAACGAAGGAGAATAGAGGAAGAAAGCAACTGCTTCTCATTGCTACAACGATAACTGACTTAACCAAGTACATTTTATACTAACTGCCTAACAACTCTTCCAACTAACCAGCTAATATTTTATCTTATACAACTACCATATTTAGAACAACAAAAAATAAAATAGAAGGGGAAGGAAGTCTTAACCGGGCCTTCACAAAATTATTATTTTTCCTTTCTTCATTTGATAAATCCTTTAAGTTTTAATTGTTCATTAGCTTCCCGAACTACACATAAATTAATTAAAAGCTAAATATGTTCAATCTAAACCACGAGAATTAAATCAGAATAAAGTAATAACTTATTTAAAATTATTTTTAAGATGATAAGTGATTGGTGATAGTTACAGTAGAATGACAGAACATAAAATTCAGATATTGTTCGAATAGAGAAAATAGCAGAAGTCGAGAAACGAGTAACAAACTCTTTTTTTTTTTTTGGTTTCTCCCGGGTGTTCGGTACCCATATCAGAGCTAGATTATATTCGGATTTACGCCGCCACTACAACATAATATATCTATAGCTACGAAATTTTTGCTACAGATTCAAAAATCGTGGCTAATACCTAACAATAGCCACAAAAATAATAATTTCATATCTATTTATAAAATACTAAAATTGCATAGCTACGAACATTAAATTGTCAAAGCTAATACCTTATTTTTGCTATGATTGCTAATTGTCATGGCAATAATTACCTAAATAGCTATAAATTGTTGCTACGATAAATTTTTGTAGCTAGTCATGAGCTTTTTGCCACACGTTAAAACTTCTGCAGCAATAGTAATCCTTTAGCCACAGTAAATTAATTCAAACCAAAATATTGTAGCTAAATAAATATTTTTTCTTCAATTTATAATAGACCGTGACGATAATTGTCTTAACAACTACAATTAGTTATCATGGCGATATGATATAGCCACATATTTATTGTTATGATAAAATTTTATAGCTAAACATATGTTTTTGCTACAAGTTGACGCTTACTTTAGCAGAATTAACTATTTTACACCAAATAAACTATTTGGAACAAAATATTGTAACTAAATAAATATTTTTACTTCAAATTACAAAAAAGAAAAACATGGCAACAGTTAGCTTAATAGCTATAATTAATTGTCATGACGAAATTCTATAGTCACTGATTTATTGCAATGATAATATTTCATAAATAGTCATATATTTTGACCAGGGGTTGAAACTTACTAACCTTCTGGACATAATAAATTATTTAAAATAAAATATAATAGCTAAATACATACTTTTGCTTCAAGTTATAAATATGTGGCAATAGTTGGCTTAATAACTGCAATCGTCTGTTGTCATGTCCAAATGATATAGCCACGAATTTATTACTATGATAAAATTTTATATCTAATCAAATGTGTTTTTGCCACGATTGAAGCTTATTGTAGCGCAAGTAACCTTGTTGTCGTAATAAACTTGTTTGAAATCAAACATTGTATCTAAATAAATATTAATGAGAAACGTATATTTTTAGTCGCGCCCAAAAATAATAATCGATAAAAATATATATCTTTTGTATATATGTGTATCATATACATATAATACACATAGTTTATATACTTGGCTAGAGAATGCAATTAGTTTTTCCCAACCGGTCAATTTTATATGTCCTAAATTAATTTTAGTCAAATTTTAAAAATTATGGCAAATGTTAGCTAAATAGAGACAATTGTTTTTCATGAAAAACTATATATTTACAATTTACCGGTATGATAAAATTTCGTAGCTAATCATTTTTTACAAGTTAAAACTAACTATAACAATATTAAACTCTTAGCCGGATTAAATTATTGAGATAACATCTTGTAGTCAAATGAATATTTTTGCTTCAAGATACATACAAATGTGGAAATAGTTGTTACATTTTATATATAATTTTCATATATTTAATTACATTAAGTATTATGAATTTAATATGGTTGATATCTAAGTCCATATCAAATTAATTATAATTTTATTAAATAAATATAACTTGTAAGTTCCAATTATAACTAAAGAATAATGAAACTATTTACAATTAATTTGTGAATAAAAAATTATATATAATTTAAATAACTATAATCTTGTAACAAGTCAAAGAGATATTTTAGTTAATTAATTTTTAATATAAAGAGTTAGTTAATAATAGATCATTTGTTGTACAATCTATCTTTCTATAACAATCATCTTTTAGACCATCATTTCATTCTAACAAATAAGTTTTCTTTGGAATTGATTTTTATTTTATATTTTACATCTCTATAACATTCTTATCCTATAATATAAATATCCATCATTATAACAGTGCACTCTTTTAAAACTATCTCCCTATAACATTATTAACTAAATATCCCTGTATTTATTGTTCTATATGTTTCTTATTACCCCAAAAGCAAGATGGGAAGCTCTTGGAGGGAGGGAATAAAAAAAATATGTTTATTATTTTATAAAATAAAAATAATAATTTTATTCATATTTATTGGAGACATGCCCTTAATAAATTTGTAAATTTAATGGAAAAATCGGGAACATAAAAAACTATGTTGTTTTGCTAGCAAAATTTTATTATTACTACATTAATTTTGTTTTTAGTTTATTACGTATATCGTTTGTAATAGTGTAATATATGGAAAGTTAAAAGGTAAAGTTACAAATAAAAATGATAAACGAAAAAAAGAAGAAAAAGATTACGCCTCTCTCAAATCTCAATTGCCTTAAACCTAAAAAATTCAAACTACCAAACCCTTCCCCCCAAACTATCCGCTCCATCTCCCCCAATCCTTCCCCACTCTAACCAACAATCCCTTGAACCATTGTCCCTCCTGCTCTTGGAAAGCATAATCGTCAAGGTATGGCCACCATAGTCTTTCTTTTGTTTTCTCTTCTTAATTTCAATTGTTGCCATTGCCCTCCTAGGATTCTTGATCGAAATGGCAATCCCTTCTTTATCAATATTGATAAGTGCCAAGAATTTAAAAGAATGCCAAATTCAAAGCCATGAATTAGGAATCTCTCCAATTGTTATGAATGGAGGGGCTTTTGCGTATATTTTAATTCCTATATTTTTCTTTTGTAATCTGTTTAATTTAATTTGTTGTATGAAACGGGAATTAGTAGTTCAATCTTGATTTCTTTGGTACTAAGCCCGAACTAGCTTTTTTCCTATAATTTCTTGTATATTGTCTATTGTCTATTATTCATTACCTCCATTTGCAGATTGGGGATGTTAAATGGCTTTTTGGGTGGTGCCCAGTTTACAGTTAAATGAGTTGGTGAGGCACAATTTTCACCTAAACTTGATGACAGTTTAGTGGATATAGGGTGAGTATCTGCACTCATTTGATGTGCAACTTACTGTATAAATAGTCATGGAAATGCATCTCCGCTTTCTAGTACTTCTTGTGGCACCTAGCAATGAAGGAGGCATGCAAATAGGTGAAAGAAGAGTTGGTCGTTAAGATATTACCATTCCTTTATTTCTAAAACTTGTATGCAACAATTAGGATAAAACTATAACTCCTAAACACTTCTAGACGCTATCCAATGCATTTACTAAGATGGTGGGATTACTTCTCAAATTTACAGTATAAATATTCCAACAACTTATAAGGGTGAAATTATGAGATGCATTAGCACAATCATTTGTAAGCATATGCCCCAAATTTATGTTGCAGCATGGTGATGAGGTTCATTCTTTTTAAGTAAACTTGAATTTGTTTGTTTAGGCACTTGTGTTATGGGCATCAATATAGAAACAAACAAGTGTAGTAACCATGAGGTATGTATGATACTCTACTCTTTCTCAAAACAAATTCTATTGGATATACCACCAAGTAAAGGATGGAGTGTTTACAAACTTCTTGTTAAACTCTGTAGGACTTCTGAAATTTTATTGAGAATAATAATATTTTACTCTAGGAATGTTTGTTGTTAAGAAACAGGTGTGATGTTGAACTGGTTTGGCTTGTAACCTTTTCTTGAGTCAAGAAATATGAGAATATAATATTTTGGCAGTTATGAACTTAAGGATTTACAAGACTTCAGACTTGGAGACGCCTCGTTATCAGATACTAAGAAGAAAAATGCAGCTTATGAGGTTGGTAGTATTTTCTTATAGTGTGGTGCTTCAAACTAAGAGCTGCTAAATAGGCTTATGTTTTGAATGGTTTGCAGTCTTTTGGTATATGCATTGCATTAATAATCTTAAGGTTTTAAAGATGCATGTTGTTGTTTCTGGCAGAATCTTACCCTGCCAAAGGAACTGATGTTCAGTTCAAACGTGATTGACAAGTCCAACTAGTTAATGTACTAAACTTATGGTGTTGGTGTCATTTTTGTATATACAGGTTAGAGTCAATGACTCGTTCATATATAGTTGTAGAAACAGAAGGTTAGGAGGGTAACATGACAGTCTTATTTACTGCGCCCTTCTTCTTGATATCCACAAGAACAACAATTTCGTTCACGCATTTCGTACAAATACAATCGACTAATGTCTCTCAACTCGCCATCGGAATCTGGTATTAGAAAAGCATTGGAGCACTTTTGGGTTTTCACTTCTCTTCATTGTCCGCTGATGGTTATCATCACTATCCATTTTCACATTAGCTAGTTTTTTTTAAAACTTTATTATTCGTGTTGTAAAAAAGCTATGTAGAAATTATTCTCTCTTGTAAAAGATTACCGTTACGTTTTGAGTATTTAACAACATTTTAGTACTTTAATTTATCTTGAATGATATTGTTGAACCTTTAATTATGTATTCTTACTAATGTGTATCATATATTATAAACAATTGAAAATATTTTGCTAAAATTTTATATATTGATGTAAACTATGGATTGTTAGCTACAATATATAAATTCTTGTGGCTAAAGCTGATTGTGACAAATTCTTAAGTTTATTGCTACGAAATTATGGAATTCATAGCTAAAAGCATGAATCCTTAGCTACAATACAAAAATTATTGTGGCAAATACTTTAATTTATTGCTATGACCATTTGAATTCATATACTATTGTCACGAGCGTAAATTATAACTTTAGCCACAAAAGTTGAGCTTGCGTGGCAAATAAATTAATAGCCCGTTTGACCAAGTTTCTAAAATTAGCTTATTTTGAGAAGTGCTTTCTTAAAAGTACTTACAAAAGTGCGCTCCTCGCAACAAACATGCATGAACCATTTCACGAAGTATGTGGCCGGATAGTCCAAGAGAAGCAGTTTGTGTTTGACTAATTAATTTGAAAAGCACTTTTGAGCAGTAATTAGTGTTTGGCCAAGATTTCGAAAACTGCTTCTAAGTGTATTTTTCTCAAAAGTGTTTTTGGAGAGATGCTATTTTTTTCTGTTTCTCCAAAACTGCTTCTGCTTCTCCCTAAAAGTACTTTTTTTCCTTCCAAAAGCTTGGCCAAACACCTCAATTTTTGGCAAAAAAAAATAATACTTTTGGCCCAAAAAAAAGCTTGGGCAAACAGGCTATAAATCTTTTGCTACAACACAAAATCCTGTAGCTAGTCGTGGGAAAAGAATAAAATCACTTGTAAAGTTTGTAGCTAACTTTTAGTTACGCTACATTTTGCTACGAAAGGTACGGAAAAAAATATTGTGGCTAAAGTGTTTAGTCACGGAAATTTTCATATTTAGCTACAATATATTTTGTAGCTATAGATGCATTATGTTGTAGTGCGCGTAAGGCCTCATTCGGGGGGAAACCTCTGATTAAGAGAATATCAGTCTCATTCACTGCACCACGTCCTTTGGTGGTGGTGAGTAACGAACTCTAAAAACGCCAATCTAGTAACTATTTGTTAATTATTTTCCTTGGAAAAAATCTCATATATAAGTTTATAGAACCAACAATTAAAAAAACATCGTTATGATTATTAATGTAAGAGTATGTTATCGTATTTTAAAAGGTTCTTAATATTAACTAATGCTTCTATTTTCGCAAAGCAAGCACTATAGCGCTTATTTATAAACACAAAATCATATGAAAAAATTAAATCATAAGTTGCTACAACCCACTTTTGCACGAGAGAAGGTCTTCAATCCACCTTAACAAATTAATTGAATTCGAATTAAGTCGGGTCCAAATACAAATATACGATGAGAAACTAGAGAAACATATCTTTACCATCAACAACAACATCGATCTATTGAAATCTCACGAGTGGGACAAAGGAGGGTGGTGTGTATGTTACCCTACCCGAGGGGTGGAGAGCGAAAATTGTTCAATCATTTACTAGAATTTCGTGAAACAACTTCCTTTTTCTTTCATTTGTAACGGATCCTAAGGTATATTTATCACTCCCTCCATTTCAATTTTTTTTTTTTGAACAGACCCAAAAAGAAATAGATTCACATAAATTGAAACGGATTGAATAACATAATTTGAGGTAGAAGAGAAGCCAAACACAATTTAACAATTGAAAAAATAAAATAATAGCAACAAGTTTATTTACATGCCACAACCTATTAAAATAAAAACAAGAAGTTAATTCTTAATACTACGTACTCCATTTAATAGTAAAAAAAAATGAAACAGTAAAAATAAACTAACTCAAAGCAGCAAAACCACCCCCTCTCATCATCTGCTTAAACTCAGCAAAATTCACCGCTCCATCTCCATCAATGTCCACTTTCTTTATCATTTGTTTACAATCCTCTATTGTTCGTCCTTGCTTCAATCCTAACGACACTAACACAGATTTCAATTCATCCTCACTTATGAAACCATCTCCATCTTGGTCGAACACATTGAACGCCTCACGCATATCTTCTTCGTCGTCGCGTTCGTCCATTATCATCTGGTAAAGTGATCCGAATTCGTCTATGTCAACACATCCGTCGCCGTTGACGTCAATTTTATCGATCATTTGAGACAATTCTGAATCTGGAATGAATATTCCCATGTTCTCTAACGAATCGTTTAACTCATTTTTCGTTATTCTTCCGTCGCCGTTTCGATCAAACATTTGGAAAATTCGTCGGAGTTCCTCTGTGGCCATTTCTCCTTTAATTTGTGGTGTAATTAGATGTCGGAAAGGCTGACCGGCGGTTGGTGTTGCGGCGCCGGCTACCGCAAGTGGTGGTGGTGGTGGTGGCAACGAGTTTTTTGGGAATTAAAGAGAAAAGAATTGTTTGTAAATCAAATTCTGAAGAAAATGACTGGCAATGGAATTGGTTTTAGAGTTTGAAATGGAGTGTATGAAACTAATGTGTGGTGGTTGTGGTTTTCGTTAAGGTTGAGAAAAATTAGGAGACAAACTAGGACAAGTATTGGGGGTAGTATATAAAGGAGAAGTTTGGAAAAATTTAAATATTAAAAAAATAAAGAAGAAAAAGTAAATTACTTTATTTTCTTAGTAAGATATATTTATTTATAAATGTAAAACATAATCTTTGGTACTATAAAATAGGATGAGCCAAGGGAATCCAAGACGCAAAGATTTATCATTTTGAGGACAAATAATATCTTACTGTATACGTTAGAGATCTTTGGACTGTTAAGAATATACTTAAATTAGTTTTTCTATTTAGAGTAAGTTAAGTAACAGATAGAAATTTGTATCAACTCTCTATCCAAGTATTTTTCATTTACTTTATAAGAAATATAGCATTTTATACATTAATTCAAGTGTCGGTAAAAGATAGTGAATATTTCGAAAAATTAATTAAGACGTACACAAGCTGACTACACTATGTACTTGGTCACAAATTAGATAGTGTGATGGTTTACATGCATCTGAGTTATGGTTTAGCACTCATATTGTTCAATTTTACGTAAATATAAAAGAGAAAATTTTGTTTTTAGAATTAAATTATGTGGGAAATTTTATATGGTAGAGGATATAAGAGCTGGTATTGAATCAATTGGATCTGTCAATTGCGCGTTAGATTCTAGATGCGGATGGGGAGTGGTTAGTATTCTATTAATTATTAATTAATAATAAAGGGGTGGGATTCTTAAAAAAAACGCGTTTTAATTATTGGGTGATTTCGTTTACCTAAAGCTTTTTATTTAATGGTATCCAACTGGGAATTTGATAATGAACGAACTGCCACTTTTAGGTAGGGGGTATAACTCATGGTTTTCTTAATTAATACAAAATATATTTATCCACATCATAATTTAATTAAAATGATAATATAAAAGTTTGTCGTGGCTTAATTTAATAAATCTATTCACTTGCAAAGATATAATTATTCGAACGATTTACAACTTTGAATCTACTTAATTGAGTTTTTTTACTTGTGTAGTGACTTATCTCATAGATATATATAGGAACTCTAATGTCTTACTAAAAAAGTTGTTGACTACTTAGAACTGGACTAAAATGTCTCAATTTTAAATAGGAAGAATTAACTCAAGTCGCTGCACACTCATCTACTTAAACTAAAAATAACAGTAAATATATAATACATGTATAATTTTATTTATATAATATACACTGACTAAAAAGTAAAATAATAAATTCGATCGATTATTCATGTAAAAATCTCTTTAAATAATGCATTAGATGGAACCGGCTTCTGCCGTCAAATTTATGTTAACGACTCTATTTGAAAAAGATGAACAAACAAAATGTAAGCCAACTACCTAACTTATTACGCGTTTTAACTCGCACCATTTCATTCCCAACGTCTTGTTTTGTTTTCTTCTCCTTATCATTGTCTCCTTTTTGACTTTGTATTTTAGATCCGTTAACAACGGCCATTTTTCCAGATTTAGAACCATAACTTTCTCTTTTTAAACTTAAAACAAATAAAGATGATGAAAGTGCTGCATTCCACGCCATTTTATAGATTTCATTTTTTTTCCTTGAGTGCCGTGTTCGTTGGTTACCTTTCGAAAATGAATAATACACAAACGGATAAGATATTTGAACCGATTCATATTTAATACCGATAAAAAATGGTTAATATAGGAATAATATGATCTATATTATCTGTGATTTCTTGAAATAGTATCGATTTTGGGAGAATTCGTAGCTTCCCAAATTTAAGGAACCTCCAATTTGAGCAAATATAAAAATTAAACTCATTTAATTATATTATCCATCTTTTAAGTGGATAATATGAATCTTATTCATATTTGATCAATTTTTAAAAAGTTAATTATCCATTCCATTTCTTAGTGGATAAGATGTATGAATAATTATTTCTTTATTCCATTTTACCACCACTAGTTTAGCTTGGGTCGATTTTCACTTAGTTAATAAGGACCTAATTAATTATACCTATTAGTTTTGCTTAATATATACATCGACTAAACTCAATCGATGTTTCTGATTTTGACTTTTGTTATTATTTTTAAGGTTATTTTGTCATTTGAAATATAATTCAAATTCATTCAATCCACTAAAACTACAGATAAATATGTCAAAATCGTCATTATATTGGAACTTCTGATGATATTTTAACTTGCATGAAAATATGCGCGAAGTAATGTTTTATTTTCTGCATAATAGAATGTAAAATAAGAATACATACAATAGCAATACATGAATTAATACTCAAAGATTAAAATGCCCTTAAAGTAAGTTATTCATATATAGCAATTCCTTTATTAGAAAACACGTATTAACTAATAATATTATTAATATTTATTGCATTACAGTCTCTTCATTATTAATCATCGAGTAAACAATTTTTGTATTATAATTCACGCATAACTAGCATGTGAACCAAACAACCTCTTAGGTATAAAAAGAAGATAGCTAATATAATAACTCATCAAAAGAATGTTAATGAAAGATGCATTAAACACCTCGTTAATAATCAATATAAAGAAATATAGCGTCCGTTAAAATCTTATGGAATGTAACGTATTTTAAGTGATTTCACCAACTAAAAAAGATGATTAAAAATTGGGATAATTTCACATAAATACAACTCACACACCTGAATAATAGCCTAGATACTACTTTGCAAATCTATAACCCAAATATAATAGGCTAATTCTCGAAAGACAACTTATTTCACACAATCAACTACGGTTATTGCTCCAACTTTATACAACCAATTGTTTTCATTCTCTTGATTTCATTTGATTATTAAGCATCTGATAAAAAAATGCAAATCAACCACAATGCAGCAAGAATCCTGAATAATACATATTATCTGAAGGTAAGAAATTCAAACACTTTTATGTGCAATTGCTGAAGCAATGGCCAACAGGATAAAAGAAAATAAAAACGTGGTAAATGAATTGTAGAATCCCTCCAACGCGTACAAAATCTTTTTCATACAGCACATACACGAAAAAGAAGAAGAGAATGAAGTGTCAAACTTCTGTAGAGGCCTCTTACACACTGACAATGTATATACATCCTTATAAACTGAAAAAATATACAATTATACAACATTATACACAAATATACACATTTATACAATATTGTACAAGTGTATATAAACACCACTTATACAATATTTCCACTAGAAAACATAGAATGTCCAACACTACACTTACTTTAAATAATGTATTAACTTGTATAAACATGTATAATCATGTATAAGAGGTGTTTGTATATCCATATACACAATTATACACTATTATACAATGTTGATACAAACTGCTACATAGTTATGATTTTTTATCCAAGCCTCGAGTTGTAATAGAAGATATTGGATGATTCAACTCGTCAATAGGTTAATAATTTTGCGTCAACGATTCGGAATTCAACACACAGATAAGATACACCCAATTGGTGTGCTGGAAATGATAAAAACCCTAAAAGTGTGTCTTTAATAATGGGCTAAAGGCTGAAAACTTTCTTTCAAGTTATGTATAACATGAGCTAAATAGGGTAAAAGCTTCAAATCTGAGCCATTTTCGGTTGGGCTGTTAGGCCAAGTGACAAGGGCCGTAATTCTTTCTTCAAAATTCATACATTTTAAATTATGAATGTTATATCCCCCATTTCCACATAATTTTGAGAATGTCACCCTTTTTCCTTTTGGGTTCAAAGTGTTACATTTTCTTGGGTACTTGAAATTTACAGTTCAACAAACACCACCTCAATTTACATTACAATTTACAATGATTTATATAACCTTCCCATTTCACAGTGACTTATGATTCACGGGTTCGAGCAGTGGAACCAGTCACTAATGCTTGCATTAGGGTAGGCTGTCTACATCACACTTAGGAGGTGGAAGGGTGTTCACCCGAACCCCCTTCACCTGAAAATTATACTATACATACAAGGCAAAATCCGTCTTTTGCCTCTATATTTATATTTTGAATCCCCTTGACGTAGCCCAAAAGCATAACTCAATGGTCAAGGGGGTTCAAAACCTCTGTGAGGGTGCTACTTCAATTCCCACCGGTCACAATCCTACCTCCACCACCGATCACACCCCTTGAGGTGCGGCCCTTTCCCGGACCCTACGTGAACGCGGAATGCCTTGTGCACCGGGCTGCCCTTTTATATAACCACCTCACAACACCCCTCCCCAACAAAATATTGAAGGCAAAATTGCAATACTTTTTTATTAACAAAATATTGAAGGCAAAATGACAATACTTTTTTATTCATTTCATCTCAGTGAAGTTAATATACAAGGAAATTCTCAGATAGTTTCAAGTGAATTTGGCCACTAATGACTTGTGAACTTCTTGAAGGAAAAGCAAGAAACCAAAATTTGAAAAAAATTGAAAGCAGAAAGCCTAGCTCTGGAGAACTAATTCTTTGCTAGAATGAGATCATCTGTAGAGAAATCAGCTTCTTTCCTGAAAGTTCCCCTACCAAAATCTAGGTTGTATGAGTCTGTCAAACCTTCCACCAGGTCAAATTCTGGCTTCAAACCTAGCACAGCCTTTGCCTTTTCGACCGATGCAAAGAAATGCTGCATTTATATTTAGAACTTCGACATTAACACCAACGAAAAGGGCATACATTGACAAAATACCGGAGCAGTTGCGACACATGATATCAAACAGACAATTATAACTTCAACTAAAGAAGAAAACCTACTGTATCGCTACCATTTTTCGTGTAGTATTTTGTTAGGAGTATGATTGACTTTACTAAAAAGTGTTTCTTTTGCAAATATTTACATAAAATCATGTCAAAAACAGAAGTCATAGCTGATAACGCTTATTTTAGGAAGGTATACTTGATCAACAGGGGACTAAACCTTGATAGAATTTGCTTGCCACAAAGCAATATCCAACCTAAAAAATTTCAGTTAATATAAAATGCAGATACAGCGACAGTAATTAGACAAATAGTTCTTGGCAATTTTTAGCATAACCTTTATGGAGACATTTATTGGTGACTCATTTAGTATGATCATATCGTCATTATTATTTGATTACTTTTGGATAATGAATGAATCGGACCTCAATATGAATGGTACAATCTGAAATCAGCTCACTAATATTTACCTGGTCACGGAATGGGAATGCTTTCTTCTTACCAAAGTCAAACTCCTTAGGGTTGTAGTGAACAATCTCGGGCTCAGGGAAGCCGCCAGCCTGAATGACACTCAATTGTTATCAGCATAATGGAACTTTTATTTCACTATTTATTTTGTTGGAACTCTGTAAACCCCTTTTGAATTGAATTATTCCATGACTCACTCGACCCAAAATACTGTATATTAGAAAATCAGAGATACTCGAAATGAATAGGCTATTACTGACAAAAAGTTACCTTGGCGCAAGCCTTAGCCAATCCATCGAACGTGACATATTTCTCTCCAGATATGTTAAATACTTGCTTGCTTGCTTTCTCATTTCCAAGAACCTTTATAAAGGCCGTTGCAAGATCCTGCCAATATCCAACCAAAAGAAAACCTTTTTATCTTGTAGAAACAGTCGTCATCCTTATTTGAGACGATTTTGCAGCAACGCTCTATTAGTAAGCTCATTTTTATATGCGGTTTAACTCAAGTGTCAATATTTCCTAAAAGTGGACCAAGAGTATGTTGATCCTACTTTTTGAAAAGACATTTCCTGGTTTTTACTTAATGGAGGCCACTTTTGAATATTGAAGACTTATAGGACCTAAGCAAACACGGGGCGTGATAGCAATTTTCAAAGCTTACACTAGAAAAAGTGACAATATTTCAAATTTACAGAATGTAAACTACTCTTCCAATATGTGCTGACTAACCTTCACATGTCCAAGTTGAGTTATTTGTATCCCTGAGTTAGGAATTGGAATTGGGCGACCAGCTTTCAATCGGTGGAAGAACCACTCTTCAACTGGATTATAGTTAAGTGGCCCATAAATATAAACAGGCCTTACAGAAGTCCAATTAACATCTCGTGATTCTAACAAGCTCTCTGTCTCAAGCTTTCCTTTATGCCTGCTCTTTGGGTCAACTGCGTCAACCTGTTGACACGGGGCAAGAATCGTTAGCCTGGAGAAAGGAAAAACTATAGAAAGGAACAAGTGTCTTGATAAGAACAGAAATTGAACAGAAAGTGTCTGAGAGTGAAATATTGACAATAATCTCCTGAGAAAAACTCCTCCTTGTTTGAGCACAAAAGTTGCTTTTATGTGTGTCTACTAAGCGAAATGGCAGCCATACGTGGAAATTTTCCTATTCCTCTTAACTTTGTAGTATGACAAGGAGACTGAAAATAAGCTCAGAATATAATCATATGCTACTATACTGACCTCAAAATGTGGTAAATAATCAGTTTTGAGGTATACACCAGCAGAAGAGCAGTATATGTACCTGAGGTTTATAGCGAAATTAAGATGATCAGATAAAAAGAAACATCACAATTCGGGCAGTCAAATAACTTTACCTAGTCATGAGTGACTATGCCAAATGAATGTCATCAATTCACGAGCAAATTTTGGAAAACATTTCAAGCTAATGGTATAACAGTAATGAAGGATATCTGCAGAAAAACTGATTGACAACTGTCTTAAAGTTTGACTTGGCAAAAACGAAGTGTACCATTGCCAATCTTGATCTCATATCGATTTATACCTTTTGTATCTTGGTGGAAGAGATTCTGTAGCTTCAGTTCCTTCCTACAATTTTAAGTTCTTTTTTACAAGCAAAACCATTTATCTGTATCATGTTCACAGGCATTTCTAGAAAAGAAGACTGATATCTCATTGTCTGTGTAGTTTTGACATCTGTTTTCCTTTTTTAATTTTTCATGTTTCAATAATCTTGAGTCTTGACGATGAAAAATTAAGATGATAAAGGCCTACAAGTCCCATATCCTCCTTCCTCAAATTAAAAATGGGAGTCCTATACTAAATAGCCTGGTGTTGCTTCCTGGTACAGAATCATGGCAGCAATCAATCCTCGAGTCAAATAGTTCATGATATATATTAAGAAGATTCACAGCTTACTGTTCAAGATTAGGTAACGCGTCCAATATTGGTTCCACTTCTACTGCTTCACGTCCTGCATAACAAAGAACGATTCATGAACAAGAGGCCATAAAAAGGAAAAAAACAAAAAAAACACTCCTAATAGAAACAATTGTTTGCAAGGACAAGAAAATAGGGAACACATAGAGATATAGAATGAAACACACATAATACCATTTATGTCGTACACAACATCAAAGCCTTCTGCAGAAAGACTGCTCTTCACAAAATCGAAATCCATTCTGTCACCCTTCAAGTGCAATAACTGCAGCCGGAACAAATAGTTTCGTTACTTAGAGTAACTCAAATTATGAAATCAAGTCAACAAATACACAATGTAAAGTAAGAAAGAGAAAACCACAGAGCTTTAAGCTCATTCGATAAACTACATACCTTGGAGGAAAAATCAGCATAATCCTGGTCTGATTCACCTGGCAATTGTTGAGAGATCGGAGCTTTTCCTCTTGTGAACAAAGTAACCTGCATTTATGAATCATTGGAAGATTGTGAATTTTCAAGGAAACTTTAAACACCAAAGGTTGTAATCTTCGCTCCGTAATAATTTGGATGACAATGTAAAGGGCAGCCCGGTGCACTAAGCTCCCGCTATGCGCGGGGTCCGGGGAAGGGCCGGACCACAAGGGTCTATTGTACGCAGCCTTACCTTGCATTTCTACAAGAGGATGTTTCCACGGCTTGGATGACAATGTAGAACTCACAAAAAGATTTGAACTTCAAACAGACTTTAGGCTCGGCTGATTACCTGGTGGCCTTCTTTTACAAGAAGTCTGGATAGGAAGACACCAATAAATCGAGTACCTCCCATTATAAGGATTTTCTTGGCACTTGATGCAGTAACATGCAATGCTCCTTTTGGCTGGCATGGTTTCCTCTTAAACTACAACCATATAAAATTAGTAAACCAGAAAAAAGAGAAAAAAAATCAACTCATAATGCAGCAAAGCAAAGCAAACCAGCAGTTTCTTGATATATGAACAAGTATCCATTGTCAATATGGTCAATAATTAATACTCAGTCTTCTTGTCTTGCTAAAGCCAAAGATCACCTTAAAGAGGCAAGAAAACATTCACACTGTATACATATAATTAATTAATTATAGCCTAATGTCCAGTATAAAAAATACTCCCTCCCTTTCAATTTATGTAGCAGCATTTCCTTTTTCATCAAAAGGTCGAGAGTCTGCCGGAAACAGCCTCCCTACCTTTTTCGGGGTAGGGGTAAGGCCTGCATACTCTACTCTCCCCAGACCCCACTAGTGAGATTTTACTGGGTATGTTGTATGTATTTCCTTTTTCATCAAAAGAACGACAACTATCTAAATATTGAAAACAATTTAATTTAAACTTCTCATTTTACCATTATTGAAAAACTTTTATAGCCACGGAAATATTACAGTAGCATGTTTAAGACCATAAGCTTCAAAATACTTATCCAAGCACAAATGTTATGGCATGTTTAAAACGACAAATATTGAAAGTTTTTTTTTTTCTTCCTTAAATTACATGCGCAATCAAACTACGACAGGTATATTTAAAACAAAAGGGAGTACATTTTTATAATCTTCTTGAAACCATAGATGATAAAGGTAGGATTTTTATGCTAACTAAAAGCATGCGTGAAACAGCTAGCAACTGAACTCAAAAATGGGTATTAGTACCTGAAGAGAAGAGATCAATTTGGCACCATTGAAGTCAGAATGAGAAGAAGGGAGGACAGCAAAAGAAGGCTGTTTATGTTGAACCGCAACCAAACTAGCCATTGTTGTTGATTTGGTGCCTCCTTTCTCAGTGTGAAGGAACTTGGGCTCTGATTATTATTTGCTGTCCGTTTCTTTTTCTACTAAGCTTTGGGTTCCTCTCATTCTTACAATTGTGATAAGACGATGACCCACCTTTCCAATCCCTCCCACAATTTTCAGTTATATCCACAGCCTCTACTTTTCACATAAAACAATAACCTCTCAATCTAACCGTTTTTGGCTTCTACTGTAAAGGGTAGTTTGGTTTGGGGATAGACAATATTAATTCTATACAGAAATTTTTGTTTTTTTTAATAAAATTTAATTGTAATAATATAAGGTTATGCTTACTAATACTGGTATGACTTATGATGTTATTTGTATAAATTTTATAAGGGATAGAATACGAAATAAGGATAAAAGTATTTAAAGACATCTATGCGGTTCATGGTAAAATCTATCAAAATCCTTGTGCTTCATTATGATCCAAAGGTGTGTTTGGTACGAAAATATTTTTAAAATTTTTTATGTTTAGTTGACTTAAATATTTTGAATTTTTTTTTTCCATGAACTCAGTTTTCTTTAATTTGGGTAAAATAATTTTTCTCTAAAAGGAGAGAATATTTTTCAAAATTGTTTTTTAACTTTCCCAACGCTATCCCTCACCCTCATCCTCTGCCACCACCCCCAAACCCGCCACCCGGCCACCCTACCACTCCTACCCCTGCCACCCCTACCCTTACCCTCCTTACCCCGGTCCCTTGATCCCAACCTACCACTATCCCAGCGGCTTAAGGGAAGTTTAGGTAAACATTTAAAAAATAGTCATTTTTTGGATCGACTATTAGAATTTAATCGCCTTTTAAATTATATTGGCAAGTTGGCACTCAATAATGTGGAAATACAAGTCTAGACAAAAATATGCCTATCTAAAATACGAAAAAACTTCAGGATCGACTACTGAAGTTTGAACATTTTTAAGTTCAAAAATTAAGAATTGTTTTTAGAGTTTGATTGACCTGAAGCAATTGCTCTCAAATGCTGAAGTACAATGTAAATTCAAAAATCAGGAATCGTTCATGGGTTTGAAAATTTACCACATTTTTAAACTTACTGTGAATATTCTGCTACATTATAGTAAGGCTTGTTCGAATTTCAGGGCACAATCATTTAATTTGATATATAATTTACTCGCTTAAACCAATTGTCATGTATTCGCGGAACCAAATTATTATGCTCCCTTATTATGCTCAAACCAAGTCTATCTATTTTGTTTAATCATGGAAATGAAATTTTAAACTCAAAATGTGCACATGCATGTGCAAGTAGGGCTGTTCATTTGGATCGGATATCCGAAATCCGAACCGATCCATTCACTTTCGGATTTCGGATTTCGGATTGGACCGGATTTCGGATTGTGTTTATAAAAATTTCGGATTTCGGATCGGATTCGGATTGGTATATTTTAATCCGATCCGATCCGAAATCCGAAATTATTAGGCAATGTATAAATACTATACTTTAATTTCGGATAGTCAGTACTTTCTTTACATCTTCCTCCAAGTTATTACCTTTACAATTGCTAGAGTTAGCTATATTGGCGCCATAGTACTCTCATAATTGTATAAACATGAATTTTTCTTAATGCATTGCCTCTTTTACAAAGAAAATATACATATTAGTTTGCAACATTGAGGCATTTACGATCCGAAATCCGATCCGATCCAAACTTTAAAATCCGAATCCGATCCGATATAATTCGGATCGGATTCGGATTGCATTTTCTAGAATCCGAAATCCGAAATCCGAATCCGAAATGTGCTAAATCCGATCCAATCCGATCCGTGCACAGCCCTATGTGCAAGTAAGGATGTGTAGGAAAATAGCATGGACAAATAACAACAATGTTGCAATAATATTATTTGTGAGTAAAAATACGTGAATTAATTTAAATAGTGCTAGATATTATTCTAAGAAACTATTTTAGCAGTATAATATATTTTCTCAGGATTAAACAAGCCTACCTCTATTTTTAGAGAATAGAAGAATCAATAAAATTAAATAATACACCAATATGTCATGTAACCAAAGAATGTACAAACATTAATTAGTAGAAGAAATGAGGGAGCACTAAAGGAAACGAAAGAATAGAACAAGAGAAAAAGTAACTTTGGCTAACGATTACTAATGATAGCTTTTCTTGATTTTTGGATTGGATGGGGATTGATGCATATTACGAGGCTTAAATAGCTGAGAATGATATTCTTAAGGGAAATAACACTTGTCCAAGCTTTGATGTCAAGTATTTTGAGCTTGCCATTTGTTCAAATAGTGCATACATTCTTTTTTCACCGGTAAAAATCTTGTGATGCGTCATTCTTCTTAGAGTATTTGGCTACAAGCTTCATGCAAAAAGTTACTTGTAAAATTTATAACTAATCTTTTATGATATATATTAATTATCAACAATAATCTCCTAATATTATAAAAGATTGTATGGATATAAGAGTAAAACTTGCTGGATTTGTATGGTTCAAAACTCCAAATATAATAGGTTTGATGTCATTTTGATGATGAACCAAACTTAGATTGATAAAGCGTAATTCACAAAATTACTTGATGAAATATAATATTTTTATGACCCAATAATTCTTATTGTAAGTCAGGGATTTTATCAATTCTATTTCGGTCCTCACAACTGTGTTGTTCGATGCGATTTTGTGCCACTAGCATGCACGTGCGTGTAATTCATGAGAGGTCTTGAAACTAGGCCAAAATCTCATAGGAGCGGTCTCACTCCACTCTCACATAGATGAATTCATCCAGTGTATACTGCTTTTAAATACACCATCCATTAGGAATATGAATTTCATTAAGAGTTATAACTCAGCCTCTCAATTAGCAATAGTCAAGTACTCTCTTTTAGGGTTTCAGTGTCAATATTGACTTGTTATACCCATATTAACCTGCTACAAGGTAGGGGTGGACGTCGGTCGATTTTCAAGAAGTTCGGTTCGGTTTGCTCGATTTTCGATTTTCTATTTGGTGCACCAATAACCGAAACAAAATTAGTTCGATTTCTTCGGGTTTTGCCAATTCGATTTGGTCGATTTTCGGTTCAATTCGGTTGGTTTGGTCTTGCCGTATTGAGCTTTTTAATCAGACTTTTTCTACTAAAATATATGGCTAATTTCATGTTTTAGTACCGCCTAAAACTCGAAAACATGATACTTATAATATAATTAGCCAAATTATTTAGTTGATATAAAAAATATAAATTTATTTGACAAAAATTACTTACAATATAACTATCTCGTATATTCATGTGCAAATTCAGCAAGCGTCAAATAAAATAAAATTTATTTGCCAATCTCCTTTTGCACCGTGGTTCACAATGACAAAACCAACCCCCCTGAACACTTCAAACCGAAATCCCAAATCATACAATTCCCAAGCCATAATCCAAATTAACTCTGGAAAGTTCGATAAAATTTGTCTAAATGACCACCTTTTTTTAATGAGTGTTAAAGAAGAAAATACTTAGCTCATCTCGCGTTACCGTGCATTTAGTTTTAAACCTTAAAAAAGACAGCACTTGTCAGGATCCCAAATCTAAATTAGTTGCCTATCATGATATTAGGCTAGTTAATCTACTGTAAATTAACACATAAGACTTTCCATTTAATTCAAAGTTGTTCGGTATTTCATAAAACTTCCCCGGTTTAACGTTTCGAAGCAACAAAAATAAATAAAACAGTTAAGACACCGCGCCAAAATCTGGAGTCAACCATCATGAGCATCTATGAAACGATACAATGAAATACTATTTCATTACTACAACCAGTTCTAGGAATAGATAGTAAATGACAGGATAAGAAGGGAAAAGGGTATGCTGCGGACGCCGAGCAGCTACCTCAAAATCCCGAAACCGGCTCCAAGAGAGTGCGAAATAGCTAGCGCTTAGACCCAGCACCTGAATCTGCACACAGGGTGCAGGGAGTAATGTGAGTACGCCAACTCAGTAGTAATTGTTGATACCCATTTTTTTCCCAAAAATATTTTAAATTGCATATATACCTTCAAAATCGTGCATTAATAGCAATTGGTATTTTTTCATAATTTTTCTATATTTTATTAATTTATCCAGCATTTTATTTCCAATAAATACTTACACAATTGCATCACAAATGATTTTAAAAGCATGTCTTGATTTAATTTATTGTTTATGGTCCTAATAAGACCAAATTATTTCATAATTAGCCAAATTGGCAACTTTTGACTATAATTGTAATAACTTTGAAATTATAGTCCAAGCATATAATTTTGTACTACTTTTTACCAGAAATTAGTCATTTGTATTTAAAATATTAAATACTCATTTAAAAACATTTTTCTATGCATGAATTCATTTTTCTAATTGTTAGCTATTTTACAAATTAGTTTAATTAGTTTAAATTAAGTATTTGACAAATAGCCTATTCTATTTTAATTTTAGCCTAATTAAACCAGCCCCAAACCCCAATTAAATCAGCCCAATACCTAATCTACCCGACCCAATATCTGATTAAATCGTGTCTGTTGATCAATTTTAATCAACGACCCAGATTAATTTTGATCAACGACCCAGATTCACCCCTTCCTCAAACCTAATAGTCTACCCCCCCCCCCCCCCCCCCCCCCCCCCCCCCCCCCCCCCCCCCAAACTCTTATTTTCATCACTCTCCGCCGTCACACCCTTTCATTCTCTCTCAAGCTCTCTCTACTAAACTATGGCTTCCATTCGCCAGCTGCCGGCTCGCCGGTAACAGTGGTGGTTCTCTACCACCCCTAGCCTCTATGGCTCCTCCCATGCCCGGATTCTTGCTGTCTCGAGGTCCTCAAGGGACCAGTGGCTGTTCACTCACACCTATGGCCTGATTTTTGCCGTTCTCAGGCCACCTTGGCCCGCCTGAGTAAGATCTTTCTATTTTTTAGGTTAGATCTATGGCTTCTAAGACGGAATCTCTCTATCTCTGGGTTATCTCATTCTGAAACCCTAATTTATCTCTTGAATCTTTAGATCTGTAACATATCTGAGAGTATTTCGAGTTATCTTACTGTTTTCCATGATAGTCTTTTTGATTTTTCGAAACGTCTCTTCATCTTCATAACTAGGGTTTCTTAACCCCTTTTCAAAACGACTTTTCCTCTGATTTTAAGTGTTATTCTACAATCTTTACTATGTTAAAACGGTTTATTTAGGTTTTCCCCTTTTACCTGATTAACTATGTTAAAACCCCTAATTCTTTTGGTTTTAATCCTGGGTTCTGAGACTGTCTTTGCTTATTTTTTCGTTTGATTTGTATGTATACCTGTTTCTCATGAATACATTCTGAGTTCCTATGATTTTACCCTATTATGCTTATTAGGGTTTCTGATTTTGCTTCTCCCTGCCTATCCTATGTTTATTTCGTTTATTCATAGAGATTTGTAGTAATTTCCCTTAATCAGTTCTACTTTTGTTTGAATCCCTAATTTTCTGTAATTGATACCTTTCACTAATTTCTTGTGATGATCTCCTTACTGATTTCCGGCCTCTAAGTTATTTTCTTGCCTTATTTTATGGTTGATTATACTGTTAATCGATTCTTACTGGTATTTCCTTAATTAGAGCTTTATGAACCTAGCCCTAATTACATGTTCTATACTTGCACTGTTTGAAATTATTTCCTTATTTGTTACGTTCCATCCATATATGATCTCATTTCTTATTTGTTACCTATATTTTACCGTTTGAAGTTAACTCCCTTAATTAAGGGAGTACTTGCACTGATTTTACTCTAATTGGTTCTGAGTTCCATAATTACTGTACAATTGTGATTCTTACCTTATTTGACCTAGCTTCAAACTATTATATATACTCTTCTCTTTACACTACACACACACGAACACATTAGTTCAAGCCCTCTCACACTCAAAGCATTTCTGCTCTCTTTCTTGCTACTTGCTACTGTTACTGAATTAGCCGGTTGCAAGCCAAGGCTAATTATTGCACTCTTCTGTTCTTCATTTTGTGTGTGCTCTCTTTACTGGTATGTTTTGATTTTCAATTCAAGTCCCAAAACCAATATGTTTCTTTTACTGCTTCAGTTTATCATGTTTCTAATTTGTTTCTATCTATGGTTTTATTGTTCAACATGTAGTTGACTGATCGGCGCTCACCTACATTACTAAATAGTAGCAAGATGAGGGCCAATGCAGCTTTTACCCGAACGGGCCGGGATCGAATCCACAGGGAGTTATGATTGTGGGAGTTGAGTTCCTAAGTGATCTAATAGTGTTTCGTGCTCTTAATTGCACTTTTCATACTTTTGGGTTTATATTAGAACTACGGTTTAAACTAATTGCAAATAGCTAATTAACTAACTAATGTCTTTTTGAGTGTTTTCTTAATAGATAAAGAGGATGAGGGCTATGACTTTCTCCTAGGTGAGTACTCAACGGGATTCCAATACCTAAGGCAAAGATGTCATAAAGGGGATTGTGATATAGCCAATACACAGAATTACCCACTCTACACCTCTCGGTAGATTGAGTGGCTTTGCCCTAATTTCCTCTCCCGAGACCAAAGATGCAAGCAATATAGGCTCAAGTAGGGTTTTACTATCTCTAGGTTTAACTCGTTAATTGGAACTATCAATCTCGTGAATACATCCCAATTCCTTGTTGGACTAATTTTCTAGACTCAAATTCTCTTTCTCAAGAAGAAACCAAGTCAAATAAATACCAATTAGTGTTTGCAACCACTAATTTAACATGAAAACCATAAATCAGCCCAAATACCAATTACCCTTAAACATCTAAGCCTTAATTTAAAGGACCCATCAAACACCCACACTAGGATTGAGCCACAACCCTAGCTGATGGGTTTAGCTACTCATAATAACTGAAGAAATTAGAGAAATAGATGAAGCAAAACCCATATAATTGAATTATAAACTAAAATTGAAAGATTCAATGTTGAAACCTTTCTAAAATTACTCAAAAAGCTGAAGAAAAACCGTTCACGAGCTCCTGATAATATCAGAGTACAAAAGATGACCTAAAAATGGGAAAAGAAACTATTTATACTAAGCCAAATTTTCTGGACAAAAATACCCCTGCGGGGTCTCGGCGGACCGCACAGAATGGACTGCGGCCGCGCTGAGATCTTTGGCTTGAAAAATAGAGTCCCCAGCTGCCACTACCCTTCGCGAATGCGGGCTCCTTGGTGCGAACACGTAGAGTACTTCTCCCAAACCTGCGCGTTCGCGTTCGCGTCCACCTCTTCATGAACGCATAGAACAAAAGCCCTCATCTCCCATTAACCCCTTCGCGAACGCGGCATCACCCACGCGAACGCGAAGAAGAAAACCTCTGCAACCAAAAACCAGAAAATCTCCCAACTCCAAAGTCCAAAAATTGATCTGTTAACCACCCGAAACACACCTGAGGCCCTCGGGACCTCAACCAAACATGCCAACACATCTTATAACCTCATTCAAACTTAGTCGAGCCTTCGAAACACTCAAAACAACACCAAAACATCAAATTCACCTCGGATTCAAGCCTAAGAACTTAGAAACTTCTAAATTTCGCCAATGATGCCAAAACCACCCAAAACGCATCTGATTGACCTAACAATTTGCACACACATCCAAAACGACACTACGAACTCGTTCCAACTTTCGGAATTCCATTCTGATCCCGATATCCTATTTTCCACTGTCGACCGGAAATCGCCAAAAACTCAATTTCGCCATTTCAAGCCTAATTCTACTACGAACATCAAAACCACATTCCGAACACACCCCTAAGTCCAAAATCACCTAACAAAGCTATCTGAGCCATAAAATCCACATTCTGAGGTCGTTTACCTAATAGTCAACTTCCGGTTGACTTTTCTAACTATAAAGCCGACTTAAGAGACTAAGTGTCTCATTTCACACCACGACCACTCTGAACCCGAACCAACTGACCCAACACAACATAAGTAGGCTAAGCAACACTTGATAAAGCAGAAATAGGGAAACGGGGCTAATTCTCACGGAATGACCGGCCGAGTCGTTACAGCACTAAATATAAAATTTTAGCAGTGACACGCAAGCAAATAAAGATGAAAGACATTGGCAAACAAAAAAGGGATAATTTATAGAATGTGGGACTTTATTTGGGTTTGGGATTCAAATTTTATAACGTAAATATATATAAAAAGTTGGGCTAGACAACTTAAGAGGAGCCTAAAGGTTAGGAACCGTATTAGAAAATTTTGGTTTTTCGGTTTAACTGAAAATCGAAGTTGCAAAATCGAACACCGAAATTATAGAAAACATATTGCAAACTGACCAAATAAGCCAAAAAACCAAAACCGAATGAACTGAAGTTTACATTTCGGTTCGGTCGCTTTATGCCCACTCCTACTATAAGGGATCTCCAATCATATAGATTGGGTTACCATCTTTATTGACAATATGTCAGTCTTATCCCCATCTCTTTTGAGGTTTGAAGAATTAATTTTCTTCCCATTAGCTTAGTCAGAGGATCGACAAATTAACTTCTAACTTCACATAATCAATGAAAATTATTCCATCTCTCAACATTTGCTTTGTGACAATATGTCTGAATTTCATATATCTACTTTTACAATTATAAGATTTGTTCCTTGCAATTATTTTCGTTTGACAATCATAATGAATAGACATAGGAGGCAATATGTCATTTATGAAAGGGATATTAGCTAATAAGTTTCTTAGCCACTCAGCTTTAGAACCAGCTAACTCCAGAGCTACAAACTTTGGTTCCATAGTTGATCTAGAAATGATCGTCTGTTTAGCTGATTTTCACGATATTGCACCACCACCAAGGGTGAATACACAACCACTTGTGGATTTTGTCTCAGTTAAATCAGAGATCCTGTTTGCATCACTGTACCCTTCTAAAATAGAAGAAAATCCACTATATAGGATACCATAATTCATGGTTTTTCTCAAATATTTCATTCGCCTAGTTAATGCAGACCAGTGCTCTCTATTGGGATTTTGAGTATATCTACTTAGTCTACATACAACATAGGCTATATTAAGCATTGTAAAATTTATTAAATGTATCAGACTCCCAATAAACTGGGAATATTTAGACTGAGCAACTGGGTCACCATTATTCTTTTTCTACTAAGAGTTATCATCAAAAGGAGTGCTCATAAGTGTGACATTAAAATATTCAAACTTCTTAAGAAGTCTCTCGACATAATGTTCTTGTGACAACATTATGCCATCTTCACTCCTTATAACTTTAACTCCAATATCGTATTTACTTGTCATGACCCAAATTCTCCCTCTGTGTATTATTGTGACGACACCTAGTCTCTACAACTAGGTAAGCCTAACACTTTGCGGAAATGAAATGAAAACATGAAAATTTGATAACTAACAATAACAGATATTTTGAATAAGAAATTGAGATTTCATTCGGCATGTACAATAATCAACTCTCGAAATGTACATAACACTCCCAAAACCACGAACACCGTAAGTCACAAGCTTCTACGAGTTCTAACTGTTATATACATCAGTGTCTATAGAAATAAGAGAAGAATCAACATAGGGGGATAGAGGGGGACTCTGAGGATCTGCGGGCTCAGGAAGATGTACCTTGAAGTCTCCAAAAAATAGCAGAGACTGCAACTAAGGACGAGACTGGTAGGAGGAACCTGGACCTGCACACGAAAAATATGTGCAGGAAAGGGCGTGAGTACACCACAGTGGTACCCAGTAAGTGCCAAGCCTAACCTCGACCGAGTATGACTAGGTCAGCTTTGGGCCCTACTGGTATATATATAATAAAAACAAGGCGGAATAAAATATCGCAGTAAAATAAAGACCAAAATTTAACAAGAATGAAATCATATAAAGGTAAAAACTCAGTACACAGAGATAACAATCAGGGATCTCCCGAGATATCGTTTCGTAGTCCCAAACGTAGATGTGCAAGGGGATCTCCCAGAATATCGTTCTGTAGTCCCAAAGTAAATATGAAAGACATGAGGATCTCCCGGAATACCGTTCCGTAGTCCCAAAGTAAATATGCAAGACATGAGGATCTCCCGGAATACCGTTCCGTAGTCCCAAAGTAAATATGCAGGGGGGGATCTCCCGGAATACCATTTTGTAGTCCCAAAAGTAAATAAACAAATCAAACAATAGAATTTAACAACTACAACATGAAATCCTATAATTTAGACTAATTACAAGTCAAGGAAAAGCAGGAAAATTCACTAAGCATGCTGCACGAAGTCCAGGAAAGCAATTAAGGCAAGTAGACATGCTATTCTAATCGAACATGATACTACAGGATACTACACATGCTGATATGACTCAAATAAGAAAGAAACATGTTATTACTAAGCAAAAATCAGGTTTTTACAACAATTAACCCGTGTACATACACGGTTCTCACATATAAAAAATAATACCAAATCCTAAGGGGAGTTCTCCCACACAAGGTTAGGCAAGCCACTTATCTCGAACCGAGCTCAATCAATTCGTAACTATGATCTTTCCACGAAAGTCCGACTCTGAATGGCCCAAATCTAATCAAAATCAATCACAGTTCATAAATATAACTACAAGAAACTAATCTAGCTACTGAAATCAAAGCTAAAGCAAGAAAATAGAAAATCACCCTAAAAAGTCTCCTCGAGCCCACATCTCGAAATCGGGTAAAAATCACAAAATATTAACACTCATTCACTCACGAGTTCACTCGTACCAAAATTATCCAAACCCGATATCAAAATCCCAATCAAATCTCAAAAGCTTAGTTGAAGAACTTCCACCCTTCTTCCCCAAATTTCTCACCCAATTTTCTTAATTTAATGAAGAAAACAATTGTAGATTAATGGAATACAACCGAAAACTAGTTAGGCATCATTAACCCAAAGATTTCTCTGAAAATACCTCGAAAAATCGCCTAATTCCGAACTCTCAAGTCCAAATGATGAAAAATGACACAAACCCTCGATTTGGCCCTTTTCTGCCAGAGATCTCGCTTCTGCGAGCTTCAACCGCATCTGCGATCCGCACCTGCGAAATTTCCATCGCAGGTGCGGATTTCACATAAAACACATTGTCCGCTTCTGCGATCACAAGGTCATACCTGTGTGTGCGCACCTACGGCCCTATGTCCGCTTATGCGGTTCCATACCGCTCCTGCGATCTCTCCAGCGCATCTACGGGCATCGCAGATGCGAAACTCACCTCGCACCTGCGACTCCTGAACACTCCTTCCAAATCTCCTTCTGCGCTTAATTATCCGCACGTGCGGCCCCGCACCTGCGGTCCTCCCACCGTAGGTGCGAAACACCAGAAACCAGCAAATTTCAGAAATTTTCTAAGTCCAATATTTCCTCCGTTAAGCATCTGAAACACACCCCGAGGCCCCCGGGACCTCAATTATACATACCAAACAATCCTAAAATACCATACGAACTTATTCTATCCCTCAAACCACATCAAACAACGCTAAAATCATTAATCATCCTCCGACTCAAACTTAAAGAACTTGAAACTTCCAAATTCGACATCCGATGCCGAAACCTATCAAAACAACGTCCGATTGACACTAAATTTTGTACACAAGTCATATTCAACCCTACGGAACTATTCCAACTTTCGGAATCGTAATCCGACCCCGATATCAAAAATTCCACTATCGGTCAAAATCCCCAAAACTTTGACTTTTGCGATTTCAAGCCTAAATGAGCTACATACCTCCAAAACATAATCCGGACACACCCTTAAGTCCCAAATCACCTAACGGAGCTAACAGAACCGACAGAACTCCATTTCGGAGTCGCCTTCACACAATTTCAACTATGGTCCAAATCCTAAGGCTTAAACCTCCATTTAGGGACTAAGTGTCCCTAACACTTCCAAAAATCAAAACGAAACCTCCAGGAAAGTCACAATAGCATAAATGGATACGAGAAAATCAGTTAATAGGGGATCGGGGCTATAAATCTCAAGAAGACCGGTCGGGTCGGCACATTACTTCACCTAGTTCTTTCATATTAAAATTAGTAGACAACTAATTTATTACTTTGCATAATATTTAAACTTGTACCAAATATAAGTATGTCATCAACATATGGACATATTCAATCAGATAATCATTGTCTAACACTTTTGTATAAACACATATATTCACCTCAACTGAAGAAAAATCGTCTCTCGGTAAGACTTGTTCAAATTTCTCATACCACTGGTTGGGATCTTGTTTAAGGCCATAAAGAGATTTAATTAATTTACAAATTTTATTTTCTTGTACAGGAATGACACAACCGTTAGGTTGAACCATATAATTTTTTTGTTCTAATTCACCATTTAAAAGAGTTGTTTTGACACCCATTTGATGGATAAAATGTTTATGGAATGAAGCTAAGTCAATTAAAACTCGAATAGAAGAAATTCTAGTAACTAGTGCAAATGTATCAAAATAATCAATATTTATTTTTTAGAAAAACCTTTGCTACTAACTGCACTTATATTTATCAAAGGATCCATCATGATTAATTTTAAAAAAAAAAATCATTTACAACCAATAGATTAGCACCATGAGGTAAATCTGTTAAAATCTATATATTATTTTCAAAAAAAAATTAATTTCGACTTTTATTGCCTCTTTTCAATAATTAGCTTCTCAAAAAGATATAACTTCAAAATAATTTGATTGTTCATTATCGACAAGAAAAGTTTGAAAATCATTTGCATATGAAAAATAGTTTTTCCTAAGCCTTTTAGTCCTTCTTAACTTCATTAGAGGTAATTTCATTTATTTTAACATGTGTATGAGAAAATTTATCAGATAGTGGATTAATATACTCAAAAAACTCAGCATTCTTTATCTCAATTATATTATTGCAATCAAGAACATCAAATTTTAAAATAAAAAATTTATATGCAACATTATGTTCAGCATACCGTCATCTATTTTAGAACCTATTTTTCTCTTTTAAGGTTCAGGAAAAAGAACTTTAGCATGGCACCCTCGCACTTTTAAATATTTCAAGTTAGAATTCATAAAAATTATTGTCAGTTCTTCTATGTGGTATTCTATTTGTAAATGACATGCAAATAATATAACTTCATCCCACAAATTATCAGGTGCATTAGAACTAACTAACATGGAGTATATCATATCTTTTAATGTCCTATTTTCATTTCAGCAACTTCATTAGACTCATGTAAGTAATGCGAAGTCACTTCATGAATAATTTCATTTTTTTTCACAAAATCATTCAAAGATAAATATTCTTCACCTTTGTCAGGTCTTACTTTTTTATTCCTTACTCTTGCATTTCAAAAAATATTTTTTGATATAGGAGATTGTTGATAAAATTAATTTATTTTAAAAGATATGTGGCCAAATGGCCATGCAAATCTACAATGTAATAACCTTTTTCATGAAGATTTTGTAGCCAAATGGATAGGTCATAAACAAGTGGAAATCCTCTATTATGCATTTAAACAATTGGCAATTTAAGAAGACTCCTAGCATCTTTATAAATAGTTTTCTTTCATCCGTAAGACATCAACAAAATTGGTCTTTTTACTTTTTTTCCTTAGCTAATCATTGCTTTCTCTTTAACTAATCATTACTATAATTATTATTAGCATTCTTGACCAAATTATTATCTCTTGTTATTATTTCTTTTCTATGTTTATTTCAAATTTGTTGGTATTATTTAATTATGTTGATTCTTGTATTCTCTAAATAAGTGGAGGTAGGCTTGTTTAGTTTTCGGTACACATTTCATATTGATGAAATAGTTTCTTAGATTGTAAGAAAATAACATGGGAAAATAATAAAAATACTGTAATAATATTATCTGTGAATGAAAATATACGAATTGACTTGAGTCGTGATAGACATCATCCTAAGAAACTATTTCAGCAGTGTAAATTAATATCAAGAATTAAATAAACCTACCTTTATTTTTAAAGAATACAGGAATCGACAAAATTAAATAATATAGCAAGTCAGGTAATAAAGAATGTACAAATAAGAATCAATAGTTGAAATGAGGGAGCAGTAAACTAAATGAAATGATAGAACAAGAGAAAAGTAACACTAGGTAATGATTACTAATGATGAGCTTTTCTTTATTTTTGGATTGAATGAGAATTGATGGATATTAAAGGTTATTTATAGGCGAGAATAATAGTCTTAAGGGAAGTAACACTTGCCCAAGCTTTGATGCCAAGTGTTTTGAGCTTTGCCATCTACTAATAAAAATCTTACGATGCACTAATTTTCTTAGAGTATTTGTCCACAAGGCTTCATACAAGAAGCCGCTAATAAATTCTCAAATAAACTTTTGTAATATATATTAATTACATACAATAAGTTGTGGTAAGGATACAATTCTTTTTTTTTTGGAGAAGTGGATAATGGTTGTTATCCATCGTATTGTATCGTATTGTTACTTTAAATACGATGTTTGTTTTAACTGCTACTTAAATTTTATTGTATCGTATCGTTAGATCCGTCGTTACATAACGACGAAATGTGCCGCTTTATGTAATGACCGATTTGGTGTGATCGTATCGTTACCTTGTCTTTTTCTCTCAATATCACCCTTCATTATTATTAAATAATTTATTTTATTATTTTACCTTGCTTTTTTTATATAATCCTGTATCATAATTATTTTTTATAATATTGCAAGTTTATTTTTCACATTGCTGATGTGTGATATCATGAAACGATGGCAAACGACACAATCTATCCAAATATTATATTTATCAAACGATACAATACAATGTAATACAGTTCGATACGATACATTATGAAACGATACGTAACAACCATCCAAGCAAAGTGGCAAACTGTAAGTGTATCATTTTGACTAAAGTTTGAATATAGGGCCTTTTGCCTTTGGTAAAAGCAGGGTACAGAAGAATTGTCAGACCTTTTTAAAATGAGATTTGGGGAATCAAAGACCAAATTTTGAGCTTTATAAGAACTAGAAAAAGCAAAGAAAGTAGTAGTAAGATATATATAGCCTTCTATAAGGGGAAAACCCTATCTTATGTGGATATTATTATACTTCGAAACACACAAAATTATTGCTTCTAAGTGATACGATGAACAAAAAGGAATTAAAAAAAATTATATGTCTTTTTTTTTATTCTCACCCGAATCTGATATCTATATTGAAGTTCGATTATATTCAAATTTGCATCGAATAGGACCGCACGCCGGGCAGGGCCCATTCGGGGTTAGCACTCACTTTTACCTCCAATCAAATGCTACTGCACCTAGTGGCGTAAAGTATCTCATGCACATTCACCAACTGTAAAGAAACCAAAATAAAAAAAAGTAAACAGAATTGGCAGAGTTTATTAACAAAGTGGTAAATTCTGTAATGTATTTACATAATCAATTTTTTTTTACATAAATCTATTTATTTAAATAATACTATGAAGTGAATTTTTTCATGTTATTTGTCATAAGTTGATACTTGAAAGTACTTTTAGAAAGATTGGTCAAATATAAATCTATCTTTATAATCAATAAAAGCACTTTCCAAATGATTTGACGAAAAAGAGAGAACGACATGACAATACAAGGTAAAAGAGCTTGTATATTTATTTATTTTTCTTCAATAGTGCTTGGGAATTTTGGCTTTATTCTTATAGAATAATCTGACAAATTCGTATTTTGATCAAAGCTAATGAAAAACGCCTCAAAGTTAAAAGAAAAATAAGTCAATGCCACTAAAAGAGGCATTTGGAGTGACACATCTATTAGATGTTCCCTCCATTATTTGCAGCAAATTAGTTAGCCGGAGCAGAAGTTGATCCAGGATTTAAACTTTATGCGTTCAGCTTTTAATATTTTAGCATTAAATTCATTATATTTTTAAGTTATGGGTTCATATCTATTATTTATTACAATTTCAATAAAGTTTAAGATAAATTTATGATCCGCGCCGAAAGTTAAGAGTTCAGTTGAGCTCTTACCTACTATAGTTTATCCGCCTCGGAGTTGGAGTTGAGTTAAATGATTCATCTATATCTATGCTGATATGTTTCTTGAATGGATAATTTGAAGTTAGGAAAAAAGAAAATAAAATAAAATAATGAAGTAGATACGTAGAAATTAAATGTTTCAAATATATATAAAGTAACGAAATTCATGTAAAAATGTTAGTACTACTTTTACGCAGGATGTTAGCATAATTTCTCTTTTTATTTGCGGGCAAATGCACATATAGCCATTCTGAGTGATGCTATTTAGAGATTAGTCAGTACTTATTTTATCCTAAAATTTTAAAGTAAAAATCTTAACCTTAAGACAACTCATGATATTTTTGTCCTAAAAAATTGAACTGAAATACTAAAATTCATGTTGCACTGACTAGTTTCTAAATAGTTGCCCTTTACGGTGGCTACCTCGTGTCATTACTACTTATTATTTGGGCTTGAGACGGACTATACTTGCGAAACTCACATATTTAAAGTTTCTTTTAGTAATAAAAGTTTATTAATTAATATTTAGAAAAAACTATAGTATATAAATTGTGTCTTGTTTTTCACTTGAGTTGGGTCTTAAAAAACCCCGGAATATCCATAAAAGAGATCAAATTAATTAAATTAAAATGCTTGCAGCTCTCCTGAATTCGTTGTTGAGCAGTATATAAATTAATTAAAGTCACCTAATCATTTCCTTGTCCTCTTAATTAGTATTAGTTTTAACAGGTGCGATACGCATGTACCCTATATCTATGTGTATAAAATTTATAAAAGAATAAGCGCTTGAAAATAAAATTTTAAAAAATATAAGCTCCTGAAAATGACGAATATTGATCATATTTAGCTAAAAAGTAGCAAATGACTTTAGCTAAGCATGAAAATAACTAAGATAATTTTGAAAGATCAATGTTCTATTATGTATCCTTTTCTTTTATTTTTATTTTGTATCAGAATGATCGTCTTGATACTTATTATAGACATGTCAACCACAAAAAGAAAAATTAGTGATGGATTAATTATGTAGCTAAATAATAAAAATTTATCGCTAATCATATTCGGTGACATTATAAAAATATCCTATTTGTTAGAAGATGAAATTTGTAACTAATTCTTTTTTTGTAGAGTCAAATTCTGTAATAAACTTTCTTAACACTAATATTAGTTTCTTTTTTACCAAAACAATAATTTAGGTACTTCTGTAAATTAATTATGAAATTAATTTTTTTACCACAAATTAATATTCCTATTTTTATTCCAACAATATATTATTTTAAAACATAATGTTGTCATAAATTTAAGAACGAAAACAAATGGATTAAACAACCAAGCTTCTACAAAAATACACCGTGGAGTTTCCTTGTTGGAAAAGAAACTTTCTTCCTTGTTTTGTATAATCTTTTAGTGTCTTAGTATTTTGTATCTTTATTAGGAGAAGATATCAAATACTAAATTATCTATTTTTTAAAAACTTCTTTAATTTAGAACTCCTAAATATTAGGAATGGTTTTTGATTTACAATATTATCTAATGTAAAATATATTTTTAAAGAATAAAAGATGACGAACGATATTTTACTAAGAATTTTCATACTTTTAATGTAGTATATAGATTACTAAATCATTTACGCTCTTCTTGAAAAATAATAGTCTGAAACATCCATAAGACAAAGACCTTGATGCAGTATACTCCATCTTCCATTGGGATAGATTCAGTTGTAGGTACTACATTTTGATTAAAGTGTCTGCAAATTGCTATAAGCCAGGAAGAGACGATAATATAAGACGCTACTTTTCAAACTAGAGATAATTGACGAGCGCAAAACACAACACGAAATGAATGCTTGCTAATCAAAAGTAGTATAGTATAATTATCGTCTCCACATGGATTGGTTAAACAATGTTGAAGTAATTTCCGACTGAAACGCTATTCATGATGATTAACACTTTGATTTGGATGATTATAGATTATAATTAACTATTAAAACTAATATAATTAACAATTGATTACGGAAAGACAAGAGTTGAGCAACACAGAAATAATCAATGGAGAAAATAAGGGTCTTGACACGATAGGTACAAGATAGTTATTCTAACTCTAGTTAAATTCACTCTAATGTTCTAATGATTCTCACAAATTCACTCGATAATTAGTTTAATTGGATAGCCAAGACTCCTCTCTCGATTAAATTTGAACTCTACGAGGTGAACTAGTATAAAGCACTGTGAAGGTATGCAAGACGTGTAAGTGGACTAATCCTTAGGAAAACGTCTCTCGAACATTCTCCTAACTTGATTTAATCAATAATTCAACAAGCTTTTTCGATTACTTACAAGAATCACTTAATTAAACAAAATAAAATAATGTAAAGATAATCACCCAAAATATTCCTCTATTTCGATTAAATAATTCGGTGGACAAGATTGCACTCAATTCAAAGCTCCATAAACGAATTCGTGTAAAAGAACTTGAGTTAAAATTCCCAAATATCGATCAAAACACCATATCCGTCAAACCCTAAAGTAAACTACTCCATACTCATGGATAAAGTCATCACAAATAGAGTGAAAGAATAAGAAAATATCAATCTAACGTTACAATCCAAACTCCCGTATGGAATATAGGAAAGATCATGATTCTTGTGTCCTGAAGCCTCCAATGCTCTCTCAATCTTCCGTAGGTCAAAAATCCCCTCAAAATCATATTTTTGGTGTATTTATATCATGTAAGAACAGGCCCGGAAACTACCCTTTCCAAGCCAAGGTGGGAAACTACTCTGATAAAATTAAACAAGCACGGCGCAGGGCGCGGCCAGTGGAGAAGTTAAGAGGGCCAGACTTCTATCAGACAACTCGCACAACATTGTTGCATCGCGCCTCGCGGCGCACTGCAATATTCTCAGAGTAGTCTCGTTTTCTTACTTGTTGATATTTAGACTTGGTCATGGATCCCCGAACGTGATCCCGGTTTAATTCGTCGGGCTTCTACTCAGACTTCAAAGCTCCAAACCACTCATTTTAGCTCCAAACTTGCTTCCCAACTCGAAATCACGTCCTATACGGTATAACACATAGAATCAGTACAAAGTACTCACAGTTAGGCTCAAACATAACTAAAGTGTAACGATTAGAGTGTAACTTGTAGCCAAAACACGAGTTACTAACCTACCGTCAACCGCCTCTTAATTTCTCTAGATTTCTTCATAGTAAATCTAATAAACAAAGGAAAGAAGAGGAGGCCTCCCCTGAAAGATAAGAGCTTGTCAAGTAGACAAGAGTGACCTGCCTGAAACCAACAAGGAAATGATACCATCAACGGTTTCTAACTAAGTGGTTCAGGCAAGTCATCCTTGGCTACTAAATAAGACTCCTCTCGTCATGTGCTACACCTCTCTTTAATTCTTCTCTTTCTGTTATTTTGTATCTGAAGAATAAAAATGTCTCCCATGAAAAGAGAAGAGCAATGCAAGTTATATACATATTAATGGTGTCAGCGTAAGTGCGTAACACCTTTAAATAATGGAGCTGCAGGCCAGTCATTTGTGAGATGGAAAATACTTGGCAAATTAGCCATGTATTTATAGCCTCAACACAAATTGGTAATGAAGAGGTTATAAGTATCTCTGGCATTACTATGTATTATGGTACTTTCCTTTTTCCTTCTAGTGCTTTGACTTTGGTCTGTTGGCTACATTATCTGACTTCCCAAATTGGAATAAGTTCTCTTCATTTGCAATGACACTTGTGCCCACTTTTATCAATCAATTCTTTTAGGTAAGTATTGCATATCTCTATACCATGGCATCAAACTACACCTAGTGGTCTGAAGTATATCAACCACATTGATTGATGCTAATAACGACATAGATTTTTTTTCTTTCTTTCTTGCTGATAAAATACAGATCACTAAGTAGTTTTATTTTTTAAGATACTTGCTACCTTACGCAGGAATTAATTAATCAGACAATTTCTGCTGAATTAATCTTATTTTAAAATTTGAAAGAAATCAATTATTGCAATCACCGAGAAGCTATATACACGGACGTGAACTGGAATATTAAATTGAGGAGCGTCATTTCTAATTTCATTAGTTAGTTCAGTTTTCTAGAGTTTGATTTCCAGATAGAAGATGGAAAAGAATGAAGAAGAAGAACTTGTGCTTTATCCAGTGCTTATATTCTTTGGAATTTTGACTTTGTTCTTGTAGAATCTGACAAATTCACATATCGAATCAAATATTTGAAATTTGAAGTGCCCCACAGGAAACACTAGAGGAGGTACAGTATTTTATTTCTACTACATCATCGAGAATAGTCATAATGTGATAAGTAAATTTCACTTAACCCCTCAATTCTTTGAGTTTATTAGAACACTTCTTTCATCTCTAGAATAGGAAAAAGAACCCTCCTTGACCTCAAAGTCAAGCTCCATCATTGCCAAAATTACCCAATGACCCCCCTCAAATAGTCGGATTCTATCATTTTCTTTTCCTAGAAAGGAGAATAATAGGATGGTAGTATACAACTTGTAATTTGATGTTCATCTTTTTCCTCCTCCAGCTTTAATTTGAACTTCAAAATCTTGTTTTTCTATTATAGAATCTTTTTTTGTTAATAGTTAAAAAAATTGTATACCTTGAACTTCAAAAGAGATCACACAACAACGGAATGGGACCTCCTCCTGCCCCCATTACCCCCTAGTTACACTTACTTTAGAGCTTGAATTGCAAATAATAGATTCGTTGATGCTAGAGCCCACCTATACAAAGCTGAGCTAAAAACAGTCTAAACATAAAACAATGAAGCAATTGAATTCGTGAAAACTGAAGAGAACAAAAATGTTTTTCAAGTTCCTTCATATTCTACATATACAAGCCTCAGTAATGGAGAAGTTTGAGAAAAGACCATGTAGTGGACAATGATGAGCAGTTTCCTTCCATAACTAGCTTGCTGTGTATAAATTGTTCAAACAACACTAAATGCCGACTGTAGAGTAGAGGAGAATCGAGAAGTAAGAGTCTGGGTTGCAAATGCTTGGAGCTGCTTCTTAGCATCTGGATTTCAGAAAAAAATTCTATGAAGATTAACTAGTAAAAGCGTATTGGAAAACAATATAGGAAAAGGGAATAGTACATTGACATCAGATAACAAAAAAGTACCAAAAACAAAAATGAAAAAACAGAAACAAGCAGGGCAAGATAGAAACCAATCCAAGAGACACAAACCAATGAGGGAACCCAACAAAATCTACCGTCATATTATATTCTTGCATGTAAGTTGGAACACCCAAACAAAATAAAACACCAGCAGTATGATATTGTTAGGCGCAGAATCTAAGTTACAGTTAAGTACGCACCTTTGCGACATCTAGTAAAACCAACAATATTTGCGACGCTGAGAGTCAAGCAAACTCCAACAACGAGAAGATAGTCAGCTTGGAATCTAATGAGGGAGAATATCGAGAGAAAGAACCAAGCAACAGCCTACAACAACGCACACATATCAGGTGCAACACATCAATGGATAACTATATCACTTTGCAAAATAAGGTACAGATAAAAACCAAAAATAATCCCTATAGCATATGCTACAATATGCTTTTGAAGTGTGAATCCTGGAATAATGAAAGCTGGAAAAAAAACAAGAAGCCAAGGTGTGAACGGCCATCATTCATATCCAAACTTATGTTTTTTGCCAATTTTCTTGAATTCTTCTGATTAATACATGTGCTCAATTTGTTTATGTTGAACTTCAGAATAAGCAGTCAGTGTGATAGAGTCTTCACTTACTGTTAGGTACAAAGTCCACCAGAACAGCCAGGAATCCTTCTTGTTCATGCGAGCCATCGACTGAAAGGAAAAGTGAAGGACAAAGGTATGTCCCGGCCAATAAAAAGTTAATCAATTAATAAGACTAAATGCGCGAGCACTTCTAAAATAAACCTATGTATGAAGGGCAAGAAGTCTGCCAAGGAACCTGAGACTAGATTACACACCTCTTGATCAAGGCACTCAAATCTCCACACACTCTCGCCATTATCATCTATTTCATTCCACCATCTTAAACCCACCAGGATACGCCCACTCACATTCTTAACCACCCAAAAGTCAAGAGCAGCTAAAAGAACAGTTATCACGAATATGATAACAAAACTATCAACAAATAGAGCTGACAGAATATAAAACGCTAGTGCTGCTGCCTGTCAATGCAAAGAAATGTGTCAAGTAAATACAATTTATAAGACATTAAAATAAGAAGACTATAATAAGCTGCACCTTGAAGAGCACATGAAAAAAGCATATTTGTGGGTGTGCATAGTCCTCCCCTGCAGGCTGAAAAAGAACGTGATAGCGTAATTAGCATTATGACAGAAAAGATCAACATTTTTTATGTGATTCCCTCCTTTCCTACCGGAGAGTGTTCAGGGTGTAAGAGAGGTAGAGAAACAACAGTGGAAAAAGAAAACAAGGAGGGAGGGTTATCAAAAATAAGTAACAGAAGAAAAAAAGTAACCAGAGTCTCAAGCTCCTCTAAGCTACACGTGTTACATATAAAAAAATTAACCCTTTTCACCTACATTGCTTCTCCTAGATCATCTACCCACCAGAAAATCGGAATGGACTCAAAGTTATGACAATAACAACACATACAACAACAACCCTCCCCAAACCTCACGTGTGGGATTACACTGGGTTTGTTGTTGTTGTGTTGTAGCTAGTATCTCCTATATGCATCTTTTGCTTCCATCACGTCTATTTTTCTCTAAACTCTACATAGATTTCAAGAGATTATAAGTCTAAGAGACAACTTTCATCCACGTGATTTTAAGCCTATTTCTTCACCTTCTAACAGCTTCAACCGGAACATTTGGAATCTACATAGAACACTACCAAACCATCTCAAGCAACCTCTTTAACTATATCCTCTATGTGTGCTAGTTGTACCTCTTATGACACCAAACTAAAACTTAACCGCACCAATCACATAGCTATCATTGTATAGTGGGACTTACTTGACATCCAAAATTAATAGTGCATCTAGATGTTTCAATGTCAAAGTTGCATCAATATATACACACAACAATATCTTTATACAAAACAACTAAGCTTGATTCCCAAACTAATATGGTCAGCTATACAAGTCTTCTACATCTATTTCAATACGTGGGTCCATCACATTCCAAATAAAAAAATTGTTTTTCAAAGCAAATTAGGAGTTCAATATTTTGAAAATTTATCATATTATCACTTTTTTAACCTATACATAAAGCTATTTCTCCCTCCCCCCTTTCTCTGGATGTGAAACCGGCCCTGCAAATCTTACATAGACTCGAAAATAGAACAAAGCAAGAACACTAAGCCGTCGCCCAAACATGCAACTATGTTAAAAATGCAATTGATGTCAGAACTACAAAACCATCTACAGACGTTTTATGCCCACTCGTTTTGAATAACGCCTGCATCATCCATACATAAAAATTGATGTAGTATATCATATCAACAGTAAGGACTTCTTATTGAAACTTGTAACATTGGAAATAAAAATGATTTATGGGTGGAATCAAATATGATATACTTATAGAAACCAAAAATAGCATATTCAAACTATCTGAAAGTCTATAGATGCCAAAAATAGCATACGCAAATTATCAGAAAGTCTATAGACACTACAGTAGCAAAATAGCACCCTGCAAATTCCAATTTGTTTGAGTATATAAAATAAAATCCAAGTGACACAGTTCAAAGTTGCATCAACAAACTAACAATACAACTGCACGAATCAAATTAACCAAAATCTATATATTGGGATACTTCAGCCTATTAAGAATGAAGTATATACAAATAAATCTAGCATATGAGTGAAGGCAACCAGCATCCTTTTATTTTCACTTCATTTTTATTTATCTCCCACTGCAGAACAGTAAATTATTTTTCTACTATTATACGCAGTCAAATACTTTTGTTTGTCTAATAAGTCCAAATCTCACCAAACTTGCATCTCGTAAGACTTGTTGAAACAACTCAAACAAGAGAGAGAGAGAGAGAGAGAGAGAGAATGAAAGGCAAGGAGAAGATCACGGAAAAGGATACACTTGCCAAAGACACAAGCTGCTCTAAATACAAACTGACACATCAAAAAATGCATTAATGTAGCATACAGTGACACGAAGATGATAGAACATATATTTAGTTATCTTTTCAGTAATTATGATGTATAATATCTTTTTTAACCAAAACCTTCTAGGAGAAAAATGATATGTGTGGTCCTAACACAAAATAAAAGGTCACTCCACCAGCTGATCCAGTGTCAAAAATATGCCAAAAGAACATAGTCTAAGAATCTCTACGTAGATCAATCAAGGGGATATCTTGAAATAGACCTGTGGCCATAATTATATTATATATGACATCTGAGACAAAAATAGCAGGTTAAACTCTCTTTGCCAGCTCGTGATACTCAGTAAGACCTTGAACATAAAAGAGTAATAGGACAGCTTAACGCACTACCATAAGATTTAGATAAGAAATGATGAAATGGTATCCTTCTATATTTATTAGTCCATTTATTTTTGTTTACCAATTACCAGCCGTTAAGGGAATGTGTACTTCTATACAAGTTTGGTGTTAAGCATGCCTTGTTCACTTTCACTTTTATTTTGTTTTGGTACGATGATGATATGAATTGAGCTTAAAGAAAGAATTAAGGATTCATATATAGCCGATGCCAACTTGTTACGGACTGAGGCGTACTGTTGTTGTTGTTATAAGCAGCCTATGATATGCAGGAGTATTATTTCACAATTCTTCTGGATAATTTATTTTTGACGATTATTTCCTCTAAATTTGCATTAATACTTCATCAATAAGAACAAATTTTATATCTTCCAGATCGATAATACAATTCAAGGATGGAATTCACTAGACTGAGAATTTTCAATTCCCAAACAGATCAAAAAAAAAAAGAGTAAATCAACAGATCAATTAATCTTCATGGAAAAACTACGAGCTCAAACAAAACCCTAGCCTCAATGCAATGATTTCAAGTATTATCTGATAATGATAAATGATTGTAAACTAGACGGGGAAAAGAGACAATAATAAAAACAATGAAACTTACTGGGTTGAAATCCATATCGAATAATCAAATCCAATGCCCTTAGGATTTCGCCTGATCTCTGAAAAATGGTTCGCGTTTTCTCTCTCTCTAAAACTGGTGCAACAATTTCGTGGAAATGAAAATAGAGCTGTTTCTTAGATTTGGCAAATTTTTGGAATTCTAGAAAATGAACCCCGAAACTTCTGTTATTTAGGAAATGCCCCAGGAATTTTGTAGCTCTTCAATTCTGGTCTCTGGTAGAGTTTAAATTATCCTCTTCAAATAAGGAAATTAAGGTTTAATACAATAACAATAACTTATATTTCCAACACCAAATAAGTAGGGGTCGGCTATATGAATTCTTAAATAAAACTAAAAAATCGTAGAAGTTCGCTATATTTTCTAAGGTATCCTACTCGCGAAGAAGTATTTTTCGTCCTCAATCCAAAAGGAATATTAAAAAAAAGACTCGAAAAACATTCATGAAAGAGCTAATATTTTGGGGGCTATGATCGTACCCGGATAGAGATGATGGTCTTCCTCTGATGTCTCCAAGTCGGCCATAATAGAATAGATAGGCGAAGCAGTCAATAGCAGTCTGTTCTCGCCTATCGATAGATAGCAGGTTGCTTCCAAGCTCAAACCATTTGAAACAAAATTGCTACTTTTTTCTTGTTATTGATAGAGTGGTATTCTCCGCCCCTGTCAAATAAAGTAGAGGGGGAGAACCTCCTGAGCTGTCTTGTCGTATCTAAAATGACTTCGAGCATCCAGCTTCACCACTGATGCCTGCTCTCTCCTTCTTCGGCACTTCCCAGTCCACAACAGACCTGGTCTTCTCTTGATCCATCTGAATCACACCCTTGTTGATCCAATGGCCAAGAAATAGCACTTTCGTCTGAGTACTCTTTCACGTACA
>ML260557.1:101186-129399 GCA_005239495.1 Nicotiana undulata | reverse complement strand
TCATCGTATCGACCGACCCAGACCCCGTACCTGTCCCCGATGAAAGTCAGGATGAAACCTGCTTTCATTCAAAACCAACTCACTCTAAGGAAAGGAGAGCTTTGCGAAAGTTTAAAAAGGAATTGAGTGAGCTCTCGCCTAAGAGAAGAGTTTAATAAAGCGGAGAGGGATTTTCCGATAACAAAAAAGCTTTTCTCCCCAACCAAGGTGATAGACCACCTTATGGACGATGTGATTACCAGCCAAAGGGCAAAAGGACGGGGTTGAATGAGACTCTACCAATACCAATCTCCTCTGGAGCAAGGAAAAGCAACTATGCTTGGTATCGATAACGATTAACATATTCTTTTTTTTTAGAGAGCTTTCTTCCATAACGTAAACCAAGCATTCATCTTAGATTCAATCCTATTCGAGAATCAAGCGTCGAAACATCTAGAAGGGTTGGCTTATAGTTATTCAATTACAGATACCTCCCTCTCCTAACCGACCCTTTCTAAAATACTCAAAAAAAATCCTTTTTTGTAAATTCTTTTGAACTTTGACCTTTGTATTCGTTCGCCAAATCTTGTTCAATTCCATCCAAGCTCGGTTTTGTCTGAATCTTCGTGCAAGAAGAAGAAGCGGTTCACCAGCCACTACATCTGTAGATCCCACAAAATCATTAAACGTGGCGGCTGCTCGCTCTTTGATCAGTGATTCACCGGCCACTAGATCGATGGAGAATCTCTCCAAAATCTGCTCTCTGATCAGTGATTCACCGGCCACTAGATCCAGGAATCCCACCTTATTCTCAAAGTCGGTGGCTCGTTGTGGGCGAGACTATAGTGTTGAATCTTTTTCCAGTAGCTATTCTTGCAGTTGCAGTAGTAGTTGTAGTATCATCGAACTAATGGACGGACCGCAATGCAAGTACTAGAACTATGAATTTCTATCAATGTCGGGATAGACAGAGGTCTAGGATAGTACGATGTCGGAGTGAGACCGGGGTAGAGTAAGGAAGTTAGACCGAAATGAAGTACTCAATTCCTCTAGAAGAAAGGAGAGAGAAAGAAGAACCAATTCTTCTCATTACTCAATAGGGAAATTCCTCGCACATAATTAAGGGAGCCATTGAAAGGTGACTAAAACACCAGAAACGGGGACTACCCGAGCTAATGATAGAGGCAAGAACACTTTCCGGCCAAGTCCCATTAATTGATCATAACGATATCGTGGAAATGCTGGGGAAATCTTTACATAAGATTCTTTAATAGGGGCAAGAGTCTCTTAGAAAAGCAAATAATATAATTTAAATGATATTAACATGACTAAATAAATATTCTAAACTAATTAGTATTCATATATAAATTTTTTAGTTTTTGTGTGATATTTTTCACTAGGTTTGCATTGATTATTCTAGTAGATTGTGGGTCTTTCAATATAATTTTGTTATATGTGATTTTAGGTTTATCTCGTCTCTTTTAACACCTTCATCCACAATGGTTTCGCGCCTATGTATTAGTGCATATGAAAAAACAAACGATCTTAATTATCTACTGTTTAAATATAGACATCGCGTTTTGATAATCATATGTATATTCAGCTTGACGCGTTCTAATTTTAACAAATACAAATGGGACCCTATTCAGAAACATTTTTAAAATAGATGGACTTTTACAATATCAAGCTTAATTTTATCAATTGTATGAGCTAAGATAAAACTACTATCAAGTTATTTTACAAGTAATATCAACTTTTTAGAATTGAAACAGTTTCATTATGGATTATATTTTAATATAGTCATTTCAAGTTGTTTAAGATTGAGGTGTGAATATTAAATATTACTTTATGGTTTGACATTCATATAGTTTTTATGTTGTTAAGCTGATAATAATTAATAATTATGTATTTTGTAGTGTTTTATTTCAATTCAAAAGTTTGTTAAACTGCTTGCTTTCTTAACAGTTTGATCCACATTTAAATAATCAATATCGACCGAGACATAACTATACAATAGCATATTCATTATATTATTGCAGAAGGAAACTTTTTTCGAAAAAAATGTTAAAAAACATCGGGAGACTAAAGAATGGAGATGAGTAAAGGGGATAGTGATTATTGAGCGTAAAAACTTACTCACATCCGATATTTAATACATTCCAGTAAATGCACGACATGGAATGTGGACTTCTATCATCCAATCACGTTTAATTGATAAATATTATTATTAAATCACTTATTAATGATTTTATGTTGGTATATTTTGGTGTAAACACCGCACACATAGTGTAACTCTTGGTGGTAGTAAAGGTAAATAATTTTATGTCTTTATAATTGAAATTTTAGGTGGGAACAGTAAAATAACAAACAGAAAAATGACAAAGATTGCGACTTTTGCTCGTCTGTACGAGGAACTGGGGACAAAGCGGAGAAGAAGTTATTCCAACTGGATAAGGCGAGAGAGCGGAAGTCTCGGAATCTAGACCAAGTGAGGTGCATCAAAGACGAGGACAACAGAGTTTTGACGGGGGATGACCAAATTAAGCGGAGATGGCACACCTATTGTAATAACCCGGTCAGTCGTTTTGAGTGTATTAGCTCTGATCCCCTATTTATTATCCATTGTGTTATATTGGGTTATGTGACTTGTCGGGGTGCTTGGTTTCGGATTAAAGAAAGTTTCGGAGCGAAATGGAACACATAGTCCCTAAGTTGGAGGTTTAAGTTGTTAGAGTTGACCGTAGTTTGAATTTTCTATATACGACTCCGGAATAGAGTTTTGGCGGTTTCAATACCTCCGTATGAAAATTTTGGACTTAGGAGCGTGTCTGGATGTTGATTTGGAAGTTCGTAGGTCGTTTCGGTGAGAATTGACGTAAGTTGGAAAGTTGAAGGTTTGGAAGGTTGGGAAGTTTGGTCGGGAGTTAACTTTATTGATATTGAGGTCGAATCCCAATTTCGAAAGTTAGAATAGTTCCATAATATCATTTATGACTTGTGTACAAAATTTGAAGTCAATCGGAATTCGTTTGGTAGGAATCGGCATTAGTTTTGGAATTCGAAAGTTCATAAGTTTCTTAGACTTGAATCGATGCGCGATTCGCGATTCTAGTATCGTTTGAGGTGATTTGGCGCTTTGAGAGTGTTCATATGATGTTTTAGGAGTTGTTGTTATGTTTGGTTGAGGTCCCGGGGGTTCTCGGGTGTAATTCAAATCATGTTCGACGCATTTTGGAACATTGAAGATTGCTGAATCTGGTGCTTCTGCTTTCCTTCTACGTGTTCGCGAAGATGTTCCTGCGTTCGCGTGGAGTATTTAAAGATTGTTGGAGATTAACCCTACGCATTCACAAAGAAGGCTACACGTTCGTGACGGGTCATGATTTTATGCACTGCGGTCGCGGACAGGGAGCCGCATTCGTAAAGAGAAAAGGCTGGATGGGGAGACCTCACACGGTTGTTCTACGCGTTTGTGAGTGAAGCTTCACAATCGCGAAGCTTGAGAGTTTCGGCCATCGCGTTCGCGAGTGAGTTGTCACGTTTGCATAAGAGGAAATTTGGGCATCAACATTTTTGTGCTTCGCAAATGCGAGGCAATTTTCGTGTTCGCGATAAAGGAATCGCTGGGCAGTCGATTTAAGTTTCAAAGTCGGGGATTTATTTCATATTTCACATTGGACTTAGAGAGCTCGGTGTGAGGTGAATGTTCGGGATATTTTCAGATAGATTATTGGGGTAAGAATTTCTTACTCGATTTTGGTTAATTTACATGCATCTATTGATAATTACATCATCTAATTAGGGATTTGAATCGGAAAATTGGGGGGGGGGGGAGGGGATAGTAGAAACTTCTTAGGCTAAAATTTGAGGATTTGAAAGGCGATTTGAGGTCATATTTGAGTAATTCTTGTCTGGTTGAACTCGTTATCACAATTCACATGGGTGTGATAATTTTGTAATTTTGGTCGGGTTTTGAGGCGCGAGACGGCTTGACTTTTCAATTCTTTGCAAAGATCGTAATTTCATTGTTTGAATTAGTTTCCTATAGTTTATATTTATAGTATGAAATTGTTTTGGCTACATTCGAGCCGTCCGGAGTTGGATAATCGAGGGAAAAGCCTACTAGTGGATTGATTTAGCGTGATTTGAGGTAAGTGACTTGCCTAACCTTGTGTGGGATAGGATTTGTGTTGGTTGTGATAATTGTAATATGTGAAAGCTGTGTGCGCAAGGTGACGAGTGTATACACGGGCTATATGTGGAAATTACCGGTTTTAGCTATGTAAATCCCTTTCATGCATTAATTGAGTAATCTTAACATGTCATACATCATTCTTAGTCTATTTTCACATGTCTACTTGTCTTTTGCTCTTACATGCTAATTACCCTACATGTTTAGTTGAAAATCTTGTTTCCTTTCTTCCTTATTCATTACTTAATTGTTGAACTATTTACTTTAAGTTGTTAAATCGTGGAATATCTATTTATTGAAATTGGTATTGAGATATAAAGGTCGTGATTCACATTGAGGCAAAGTGTTAAGTCGTGAAATACCATTTTGTGGATGATGATAGGCTATAATTACGTATTTTAGTCGCTTATTACACTCTAGTTTACTGCACTTTAATTGAGTTTGAGCTTTAATCGCTAGTGTTTTGCACTAACTGTATGTTTTATGCCTTGTAGGAGTGATTTCGAGCTATATAGATATTATGGAATGAATTTAAGTGATTTGGGGCTTTGAAGTCTGAGTAAAAGCTCAAGGAATTAAGCCGGTATCGTGTTCGGGAGTCAAATTTGATAGTTAAGAACAAACGAAGACTCGAGGAGGCATATTGCACACTGTCTAGTAAAATGGACATAACGTTTTGCTCCGAACTCCATCTGGACTATATAAAATATGGTTGGAAATATAACTCAAAAGGATACAACTTTCATGTTTCACGTTTTTCCAAATTTCAAACGGAACAGGGTGAAAAACGTTGTCGAAATCGCAACCGCGGACCTGACGCGGACTGGGGCAGAATACTTGTCGATGTGCGCGGTCACTAGCGCGACCGTGCTAGTCCAGACCTGGAAAATCATCCTTTTTCGCGTAGGAGAAGGTATAATTATTTGGGCCCGACCCTACTTGGTATACATACATGGGAGAACGTTATTTTTAGGGGATTGGACATATTTTGGACACAAATTCGACCTAAGGAGGAAAGAGGCAAGGAGGGCAATTGGGCATCAATTCTTATCTCCCTTCCTTGTGATTTTACCATTGTTGATGAATTCTTTTGTTAATTTCAGTACAATTATGAGTAGCTAACTTCTTTAGTCTAAGGTTTTGGTGGAACCCGTTGAGAATGAACTTATTGTTATATTAATATAGTTGGCATGGTTTTCATCTCTATTTGTTCAACTACGTTCTTGTTGTAGTTGATTGAAGGGCCCTCAATTAGTTGTGCCTATTTAGTGTGTATCTGCTTGAGAGAGAGTACATATTTAGGTAGTTGTTGAACAACATCACTCCCAAAGTATAGGAGAGATCCATAACCAAGGGTTTAAAGGTTGGGTTAGAGATAACGATACCTTGGGTGCAATCTAAAGTGAATTGTAATAAAAATCAGCTAGCGTAGCTCGAGAGAGTGCGTCTAGTAAATTATCGTAATTGCTCGAGAGAGAATTACAGTAACATAAGTGTTCATGATTGATAGAAATAATTAGGCCAAACTATAGGAAATATACAAGAAGAGATTCCATCAACGGGGGAAACCATAACCTTAGATCCTTCTCGCATTTGTTTACAACTCAGCATATAATTATCTTTTAGTATATTTAATTTCATCCAGTTTTAGTTAGTAAAAATACCCACAAATTGTTATTCATAACTTTTGGGAAATTGATTACTCAGAATCGAGTGAGTCTAACAACAATAATTGATAGGTTAATTCTCTGTGGGATTCGACTCTGGGCAAAATACTCAGATTATATTTGCAACGCCCGCTTAGTCTTTTTATAATACATAGTTGAGCGTGATCAGTAGAGTTGTCCATTACGGTTGTTATTGTTGAGATTTTTGTGTACATTGTGGTTTATCCATAGGCTCTTCACTATGAAAATATTGTATTTGTTTGGTTTATCTGGCAAGTTGTGATATTGGGCACTTGAGGTGCTATTGTGATACGATGTGTTATTAATACGCATGTGGTGGTATAAGGTTTTGGGGTTGAAACGCATACGGTGAGATAAGGTGGGCTTGATACGCGTGGCTAGTAGGGGAACTACTATAAGTCATGCGGTGTGGTGTGGTGGGCTAAAACACGGGATGATATTTCAGGAAAATAATTTTTGAAACTAAAGTAAGGGTTTTAGCGGTGATATTAAGAAGATTGTTACTTATTCTTGTGATTTGGGACTACGAGGCGGTACCTCGGTAGTGACCCTTGTTGATCTTCTCTATTTTTTGTACTTGTCTTTGGTTGTTTTGTTTCCTTCGGTGATGTATTATTTGCCTTGATTTTGTGTAGCTAACTCTTGGTTTACTCCTTACTTGTTTTATTTCATTGTCATTATTATTATATGGTTAAATATTTCTTCTTGTTTCTTATTATTTCCAGTAGGGCCTTGACCTGACCTCGTCACTACTCCATCGAGGTTAGGCTTTCCACTTATTGGTACCGTTGTGTTGTACTCATGTTACGCTTCTGCACATCTTTTTGTGCAGATCAAGGTACTTCCTATCAGTCCTGGCACTAGTGAGCTGAGTTCGCATTTGAAGACTTCAAGGTACACATGCCCGCATCTGCAGGCCTCAGAGTCACCTTCTATCCATTGCTATATTTTCCTTCTTCACTGAACACATTTGTATATGGATGACTTTGATAATGGCATAGAGCTTGTGACTTGTATTTTTGCGGGGTTTTTGGCAGATATGTATATACTAAGTTGTGGAGACTTTCCTTGCTAGTTGTTGGATTTTGAGCCTTTAAATTATTATTTTGGTTACCTCTGACATAAATGTTAGGAAAATTGGGGTCGTGACAAGTTGGTATCAGAGTTCTAGGTTCATAGGTGTTATGAGTCACAAACAAGTTTAATAGAGCTTCGTGGATCGATATGTACCTATATTCGGGAGGCTATGAAATTGTTAGGAAAAATTTTCACTTCATTGATTCCTTATCGTGCAAATTTGTTGACTTCAGAATTATAATCTCTGTCTTTCTATTCTCTCACAGATAGTGAGGACACATGCAGCTGGATCTGATGATCAAACACCTGTGCCCCCTGCTAGAGCTGCGATAGGACGGGACAGAGGCCGATGACGTCCACGTGGTGCAGCCAGAGCACCCGATGAGCTGTTATAGATGAGCTACTAGTAGCTCCAGTTGGAGAGCAGGCACCTGAGATGCCTGTTACTACCCCAGCACTTCAGGAGAACCTCACCCAATTTTTGAGCATGTTTGGCACTTTAGCTTAGGCAAGGTTGATCCCACTTGCTCCTGCCACGTCTTAGACTGAGGGAGGAGCATAGACTCCTGCCACCCGTACCTAGAGCAGGTCCAAGTTGACCAGGTTCTAGAGGTCATACTAGTGCAGTTGGTCACTCCAGTTCAATCCGAGGTTAGGAAAGCAGCTTTTGAGGGGGAGCAGTTGTGGCTCGAGAGGTACAAAAAGTACCACCCTACTACTTTAAGCGATTTGGCTTCAAAGGATGCCAAAGTTTTCTTGAAGAGTGTCAATGTATCCTTCGTACTGTGGTTATTGTGGAGTCGAGTGGGGTTGCTTTCACTACGTTTTAGCTTAAGGGAGAGGCTTTTCAGTGGTGGTGAGTGTATGAGTTGGGTAGCCCGGTTGACACTCACCTGGGATCAGTTCTCAAAGATGTTCTTGAGGGGGTTTGTTCTCTAGAGTCTTAGGGACACATGGGGCACAAAGTTTGAGCAGTTGCGCCATAGTTCTATGACCGTATCGGAGTATGATGTCCAGTTCAGTGATTTTTCCATACATACACCAACCTTGGTTGCTACTGTCAGAAAGCGAGTTCGTCAGTTTATCGAGGGGATCAACCCTGGCATTAGATTCAGCATGGACCGAGAGTTGGAGATGGACATACCATACCAGCAGATATATAGTGGATATCGCTAGGAGATTCGAGGGTATGTGGTCCCGAGAGAGAGAGAGGAGAGGGAGGCCAAGATGACTCGAGAGAGAGGAGAGGGAGGCCAAGATGACTCGAGATTCTGGCACGTACAGTGGTGCTCGTGCCACAGCTGTAGCCCGTCATGGTAGGGGCTATGTGAGCCGCACTGTTCATTTAGAACTTCCAGCTTCCAACGATATTCCAGCCACTCCCATGCCCCAAGTCCCCCATTATGTGTCGACATTGTCTAGCACACCTCCTGCACAGGGTGCTTTTAATGGTCAGTCTAACCGATCAGGCCCAAGCCAGTTCCAGCAACCACATCAACTTGTTTTGAGTGTGGTGACACTCTTCATATGGTGAGGGACTTCCCCATACTCAGGATGGGTGCACCTCCACGGACTACTCAGGCCCCACGTATTCCATAGGACCCTCAGTCTTCTCAGGCCATGGTTTACCACACCTGTTGCCACTCCACCTGCACAGCAAGCCATGGGTGGAGGTCGGGCAGGTAGAGGTCGCTTTAGAAAGGGAGGCCGTACCAGATATTATGCTTTTCCTCCTATGATGGAGGCGGTTGCATCCGACTCAATTATCACATGTATTGTTCCGGTGTGCCATGTAGATGCATCAGTCTTATTTGATCCAGGCACCACTTATTCCTATGTATCATATTATTTTGCTCTATATTTGGGCGGATCTCATGGTTCTTTGAGTTTTCCTGTCTATGTGTCCATATCTGTGGGAGATTCCATTTTTGTTGACCGTGTGTATCGGTCGTGTTTAGTTGTTCTTGGTGGTTTTGAGACCAGGGTCGATCTATTGTTACTTAGTATGGTAGATTTTGATGTTATCTTGGGTATGGACTGGTTGTCACCCTATCATGGTATCCTTGATTGTCACGCCAAGACGGTGATGTTGGCTACGCCAGGTTTTCTGCGGTTATAGTGGAGAGGTACTTTAGATTATGTTCCTAGCAGGGTGGTGTCTTTTTTAACGCACAACGGATGGCTGGAAAGGAATGTGATGCGTATCGAACATATGTAAGAGATTTCAGTATTGATACTCCTACCGTTGAGTCAATTTCGGTAGTGAGGGGTTACCTAGATATATTTCTGGCAGATATTCTGGGCATGCCGACCGACAGGGATATTGATTTTGGTATTGATTTATTACTGAGAACTCAACCCATTTTTATTCCACCATATCATATGGCCCCACTAGAGTTGAAGGAGTTTAAGGAGCAGTTGCAGGAGTTGCTTGATAAGGTTTCATTCGGCCCAGTGTATCACCTTGGGGTGCTCCAGTCTTGTTTGTAAAGAAGAATGATGGTTCTATGCGCATGTGTATTGATTATCGCCAGTTGAACAAGGTTACAATGATGAACATGTATTCATTGCCACATATTGATGACATATTTGATCAACTACAGGGTGCCAGGGTATTCTCCAAGATTGACTTGCGCTCAGGCTGTCATCAGTTAAAGATCCAGGATCCAAATATCCCTTAGACTGCCTTTCAAGACTTGGTATGGTCATTATGAGTTCCTTGTGATGTCATTTGGGCTGACCAACGCCCCACCAGTATTCATGCACTTGATGAACAATGTATTCAATACCTATATTGACTCATTTAGCATTGTGTTTATTGACAACATTCTGGTGTACTCCCGGGATGGAAGGATCATGAGCAGCACCTGAGGACCGTGCTTCAGACCTTGAGAGAAAATAAGTTGTACGCAAAATTTTCAAAGTGTGAATGCTGCCTTGATTCGGTGGCATTTTTGGGTTATGTAATGTAGAGTGAGGGTATCAAGGTAGATCCGAAGAATATTGAAGCAGTATAGAGTTGGCCTAGACCGTCTTTGACTACTAAGATCCTGAATACCGTCAATTCGTAGAGGGTTTCTCATCTATTGTTGCACCTATGACAAGACTGACCCAAAAGTTTGCTCCGTTCAGGTGGAGCAAGGGGTGTGAGGAGAGATTTCAAAATCTCAAGACAACTTTGACTACAACCCAGTGTTGGTGTTGCTAACGAGTTCGAGGTCGTGACAAGTTGGTATTAGAGCTTGTGACTTGTATTTTCTTCGGGTTTTGGGAAAATATGTATATACTGAGTTGTGGAGTTTTTCCTTGCTAGTTGTTGGATTTTGAGACTTTAATTTATTATTTCGGTCATCTGTGCATAAATATTATGCTCGCCTAGTCTTGCCATCACGACATCCTATGGAGGGAAAGCGGGGTCGTGACGCCTACTTTCATAAACTTCTTAATGGAGAAAGAGATTGGGATATTGTGCTAGGTGAATTGGGGCGAAAGTCACCATGACTTTAGGTATTGTAGGCGAATTAAGGTTGATGAGGTCGTGGAGGCTATGCGTAAGATGAGTAGGGGGAGAGTTACTAGGCCAGACGAAATTCCGGTCGAATTTTGGAGGTGTGTGGGTATAGCATGCTTGGAGTGGCTCACTCGATTGTTTAATATTATTTTCAAGGCGAATAGGATGCCGGAGGAGTGGAGGTGGCATACAATGGTTCTTTTGTATAAGAACAAAGGTGATATCCAGAGTAGTAACAATTATAAGGGTATCAAATTATTGAGTCATACCATAAAGTTTGGGAGATGGTGGTAGAAGTGAGGGTGAAGAGGACAATGTCTATTTCAACAACCAGTTCGAGTTCATGCCGAGGATTTCTACCATGGAAGCTATCCACCTTATTAGGAGGTTGGTGGAACATTACAAGGATAGGAAGAAAGATTTGCACATGGTATTTATTGATCTGGAGAAAGTGTATGACAAGGTTCTTAGAGAGGTTCTCTGGAGATGCTTGGAGGCAAAAGGTGTGTCGGTAGCTTACATTAAGGTGATTAAGGACATGTATGATGGAGCTAAGACTCGGGTCAGGATAGTGGGAGGCAACTCATATCATTTTTCCGTTGTTATAAGGTTGCACCAAGGGTCTGCGCTCAACCCATTCCTATTTTGATAGTTCCTAAGAGTCCACCAAACAATAGAGGTACCAGGTCCTCTACTAGTTTCCACAAAGTTATATGCTAGAAAGACAAGTGAAAAGACAAAGGATTTTTACGTGGAAAAATCACACTCAAGGGGACAAAAACCACGACCTACACTTGTAGGATTTCAACTTCACTAACTTGTAATCTAAATTATTACAAGCCACTTTGTAAGGCAACCTTACAAAGACTTCAACACACTAACTTGTAATACTTCTTACAAGCCACTTTGTCACTATCTAGTTACAAAGACTTTGACTCATGACTAGCTTTAGCCACACAGAAGTTTGGAGAATAAAGAGTTAAAAGATTCCTAACTAGTTGCTTCTACAAAAGCTAGTAGGATACAATGAAAACAGAATACAAGATTACAACTCAACTAAGGACATTATCAATACTTGATGAGCTCGTTGTGTAGGCCTTAGTGAAGTTATCTTCTTGCTCTTGAGTCTTTAATGCTTGAATATTCTTTTTTTAAAATGCTCAAGTGAGTATGTTGTTCTTCTTGCTTCAAGATATTATCATGCATTGCACATTCCAAGAAGGATGTCCAATGTCTTGAGGATACAAGGCTCAACCACTAAGAAGTGACTACTGCACTGTTGCTACATTGTAGCATGAACAGTAGCAGCCAGTCACCTTTCTGTCACAGCTTTTTACAGCTGTCAAGTTGACCTGTACTTTTATTTGTGAGTCCGATAAGGGATCAGGTCCCTTAGTTGGTCCCTCCTCATTCAGCAGTGTATAGACAGAATTCTTGAAGGCGGAGATGACATGTGATGTTGTTTATACATTAGGTCCTCGATCTGGTCCTTCACATAAAAGTTTGTTAGATCATCAAAACAGAATACAACTCATCAATTTCCCCCTTTTTTATGAGAACAAACTTTTATAATTGGGAAGTGAATGTGATAGTGTAACAATGAGCTACCAGGTTCCTAGCACGTTCCCCCTATCAATATGTTTCCCCCTTAGGTTGCGCTTCCCCCTTAAACAATGCACAAACATGTCAGAATTCCCAATTTTCCCTTTAACTTCCCCCTTTTGGCAACATAAAAAGGCAGACTTAGGTAAGAAAAACCAAAGAAGTCCGTTAAAGTTAACTCATGCCCCTTGTGTGCACACAACATGGTAGAGGACAGAACAAACATCATAGAAGCATCATATAGAACACAAAAAGACTGATGTTATTGATAGCAAAAACTAAAAACATTGTAGAAGTCTTTGCTCGAAAGCAAAGGACTTCATTTGGATTTTCCAATACAGGAGTAGTCATATGTTATCCAATCCCAAAACAACTAAAAAACGACATTAATAACTACCAGCCACAACATAAAAGAGAACAAAGTAAATGAGAATCCAAAGGAGCACTAGATTAGGAAGGCTTAGAGGAGGAGGTTGTGAGAGAGCGAAGGACCAGGTCCATGCGAGCATTCACAGAAGACTGTTCCTGAAGAAGCTTTTCCTTCAGATTTTCAACTTGCTGTTTCAACTCAGTATTCTCTTTGGTCAGGCGTGCCACTTCTGTATCAGATGAACTACTAGAACCGTGTCCCTTATCAGATTGACCTAACGCCACCATGATGGAAATTTGTGCCTTTAGCCGCTTGATAGTGTCCTGGCCAGCATTCAAGGCATTGATCATTTGAGAAATTATAGAGTTGCTGCCCCCAGCCTTCTCGATGCATTCACACTCTTCAAGAGTGGTCTTGGTAAAGCTCTATTTACGGGTTCCAACACGAGGGTTGTTGAGAGGTGCCTTGAAGTGTTCAAAGATCCTTGTAAGCAAGAAACCGTAGGGAAGACCATGGTTACCATCCTTGATGGAGACCACCTTGTCCATGTGGTTGATCATGAGAGCGAGCAAGTTTACAGGGTTAAAATTGTCAAGTGCCTCCATCAGGATAATATCATCCCTAGATGCAACAGAGCGTCTTTCAGCCCTGGGGAGAAGAACTTTGTTTACCAACTCGAAGAGAAGTTGATAAACATGCAACATAGCCTTCTTATGTACCCGGTCCCCATGTTGAACATACCCAGATTTGACAATGATTTTCCGAAAAGTGTTGTTGCATGCATCCTTGGCTGGATCCACTGAAGATAAACCCTCTGACGGAATGCCCAAAATTTCCCCCAAAAGGGCATCATCAAACACGATGTCCACATTCCCCACTAATACACATGCATGACTATCAACAAGGAAGAAAAAGGTAGCATAAAACTCCCGTACAACATCCTCATAGACCTTAGCCCCACTGACATTCAGGAGATGTTCCCACTTCTGGAACTCAAACATAGCCATGAGTTGGCTCATTCCTGGAATATCAAGGGTCTCAGGGTCAATGGTGCGCCCTAACATCACAACTTGCCACTGAACATTCTCTTTCCACTTAGCAGCTTGAACAGAACCAGGTTCCTCCGCTGGTGCTTCGTCTTATTCTCGCTTACATTTTCCTGACACTTTGACTGACTTTCCCTTGGTATTAGCAGATAAAGATTGTGGTCCACTGACCTCCCCAACATTTTTCTTCTTGACTTTTTCCTCAATCTTTAAGACTGATGGCTTCACACTCTCCCGAGACACAACTTTATTTCTTTCTACTAAGGAACTAGGTTCCTCAGTAGTTTCCTCTTCAACCTCCACAAATGGAATATCCTTATCCACTGCAATTTTACCATACTTTACCATACACCTCCTTTTTGGCTTGTTAACTTTCTTGTTTTTCTCAAGAGCCCGGTCCACAACCTCTTTCTTCTGAAGTCTAGTAGAAGGACGCTTCACCGAGGAAATGGAAGCACTGACCCCATGACACAGTTTAAATCTGGCATTGAGTGCCATGTTATCTTCATCCTCATCGTTCACAGGTTCATTTAGTGGAGGAATGAACTCGAGAGGAGGAGTGTAGAAGATTTGCTCATTCAGAGACTAAGAGGGTGACAAACCAGGTCCCTTACTAGGTTTTGAGTGCTGAGTCTCATGGTGAGGAAACTCGAAGGGTACCATGGTTCCTTCATCCTCAAGAATAGACATGGAGGCTCCCTGAGGCTCAGGAAGAGAAAATGTACTTTCAGAGGGTTTTTCCGATGAGATGGCGATGATGTTTTCATCCGCTTCTTTTTCTGGTGACTCCATGAGAGGCTGAGTATTTAGAAATGCGGAGTTGATATACTAATTTGGATCATCCTGTGAAGCTTCAGAGGCAGGAGAAATTTCAGTGGTGGGAGGCCTAAATGGTGGTACAGAGGAGGACAGTGGTGAAGGAGCTTTTTCAGGGGTTAGGGTTTTTGGCGAGGATAGAGATAGTGGAGAAGAAGGGAGAGAAGCTTCAGGGAATGAAGGTCCCTGAGATGGTTCTGGTACAAGGGGAGGTGAGGATGACGTAGAGGCAGAAGGAAGCTCCTTTGAGGGTGAGAAGCCCCGATCCTCAACGGGGGTGGTATTGAGGTCAGCGGTGATGGTGGAAGGGGAGATTTCGTCTGGGGAAGCCATGCGAACAATGTAAGCAAAGAGTGAGAAAAGTAGGTAGGAGAGAGTAAAGATTTTGAGTGCAGATGAAGGTGTGTATAATGTGATAGAGAGGAATGATTTTTTAAAGGAAGGAGGTAATGAGAAGAAGGGGAAACGAGTCCAGTTGGCGGCTCTTGAGAAGTGGGAAAACGTGTAAAGGAGTTGAAAGGTGGAAGGACGGATGTGATTGATGTGTCGCTGAAAAGGTGGAGAGAGAGAGGGAATAGTAGCAACAGTAATTAATGCAGTTACTTTTCGAGGGAGAAGGAGAGAACACATATACTTACTAACCTGGCGTAAGGGAACCAAGTCCCTTACTTGTTTTATTTTGAAAAAAAAGGTCCTTCAGTCTTTGTATGGTCTATGATGCTACTTCATTAAGTTCTGTAATCACCATGCGTGTCTACCTGCAACGACATTTATGTAAGTTAGACTTTGTTAGGAAAACACCTTAGTATCTTATCCCGAGTATAGCATTTATAGCCATAGGAGAACCAGGTTCCTAAGTAGGTCTCAGCATGCCCAGAGCCATCATGTTCTTCTCAAAATGTTCTCTTCCTAGATGTATGCGAATTGATCTTCAGTGCAACAAAACTTCATGTTGATGTATCCCTTTTCAACATTGTCTCTGAGGAAGTGATGTCTCACATCAATGTGCTTAGTTTTATTATGTTGAACAAGATGTTTTGCCATATTGAGTGCACTGGTGTTGTCACATAGGAGTGGAATGTTGTCGATGAAAACACCAAAATCCTCCAATTGTTGTTTGATCCACAGCTGCTGAGCACAACAAGAGGCAGCTGCAACATATTCAACTTCTGCTGTGGATAGTGCTACTGAGTTTTACTTCCTTGTCCCCAAGAGATTAGGCAGGATCCAAGAAAATGAGCCATATCTGAAGTGCTTTTCCTGTCCACCAGATAACCTGCATAGTCAGCGTCAGCATAACCAACAAGATTAAAGTTGTCACATGAAGGATAGTAAAGGACCATGTCCTGTGTGCCTTTGAGGTAGCGCAGGATCCTCTTAGCTGCTTACAGATGTGACTCCTTGGGACTGGATTGAAATCTTGCACATAGTCCCACACTGAAGACTATATCTAGTCTGCTAGCTGTGAGATAGAGAAGTGATCCAATGATCCCTCTATACATGGTTTGATTCACAGGAGTGCCAGCATCATCCATGTCAAGTTTGGTGGCCACTGCAATAGGTGTGTCAATCACCTTGGAATCCTCCATATCAAACCTTTTTAGTAGTTCCTTGATGTATTTCTGTTGGCTGATGCAAGTGCCCTTGATATACTGTTTGACTTGAAGACCCAGGAAGAAGTTCAGGTCCCCCCTCATGCTCATTTCAAACTCACTCCCCATAAGCGTTGGAAACTCTTTACACAGAGAATCTGTTGTAGCACCAAAAATAATGTCATCAACATATACCTGGACAATGAGAAGGTTCCTTCCTCGTTTCTTCAGAAAAAGAGTGTTGTCTATCTTCCCCCTAGTAAAACCATTTTCAAGTAGAAACTTTGACAACCTTTCATACCACGCTCTATGGGCTTGCTTCAATCCATACATGGCCTTATCTAGCTTGAACACATGTTCTGGGTGAGCATGGCTTTCAAACCCCGAGGGTTGCTTGACATACACTTCTTCCTTGATATAACCATTTAAGAATGCACTTTTCACATCCATTTGGAACAAGGTGAATTCCATATGAGATGCAAAGGCAATAAGAATTCGAATGGCTTCCATGCGAGAAATTGAAGCAAAGGTTTCATCATAATCAATCCCTTCTTCTTGATTGTAGCCTTGAACCACCAGCCTTGCTTTGTTTCTAGTGGTCGTCCCATTTTCATCCAGCTTGTTCGTGAACACCCACCTGGTTCCTATGATGGTTCTGTCAGAGGGTCGAGGTACCAGATGCCATACCTTGTTCCTTTCAAATTGATGAAGCTCCTCTTGCATAACAACAATACAATCAGCATCATTTAGAGCTTCATTGATGTTATTGGGTTTAATTTGGGACAGAAAGGCTGAAAAGGCTAAGGAATTTCTAGTTTTCGATCTGGTTTGAATTCTGGAATCAAGATGTGTGATTATGTTGTCGAGAGGGTGAGAGCTCTTATACTTCCAGTTTTGAACTTGAACCTAATTGGTAGATGAACTTGGTAAATTGGTTGAGCTTCCTTGTGAATCCTGTGTTGCTGTATGAACTTTAATGCTTGAGAGCACTTAATGCTTGAATATTCTTTATTTAAAATGCTCAAGTGAGTATGTTGTTCTTCTTGCTTCAAGATATTATCATGCATTGCACATTCCAAGAAGGATGTCCAATGTCTTGAGGATACAAGGCTCAACCACTGCGAAGTGACTATTGCACTGTTGCTACACTGTAGCGTGAACAGTAGCAGCCAATCACCTTTCTGTCACAGCTTTTTACAGCTGTCAAGTTAACCTGTACTTTTATCTGTGAGTCCGATAAGGGATCAAGTCCCTTAGCTGGTCCCTCCTCATTCAGCAGTGTATAGTTTAGAATTCCTGAAGGCAGAGATGACATGTGATGTTGTTTATACGTTAGGTCCTCGATCTGGTCCTTCACATAAAAGTTTGTTAGATCATCAAAATAGAATACAACTCATCATATTTTCCATGGTGATGGATGCACTGACACACCATATTCAAAGGGAGGTGCCATGGTGTAAGTTATTTGCTGATGACATAGTTCTGATTGATGAGACACGAGGCGACGTCAAAGAGAGGCTGGAGGTTTGGAGACAGGCCCTTAAGTCTAAGGGTTTCAAGTTGAGCAGGACTAAGACATAATACGTAGAGTGTAAATTCAACTTCGAGGAGACGAAAGCGGCATTGGGCGTGAGGCTTGACTCTCAGGTCATACCGAAGAGGCGCAATTTCACGTACCTTGGATATACAAGGAAGGGGGGAGATCGACAAGGATGTCGCACACCGTATAAGGGTGGGGTGGATGAAGTGGAGGTTAGCGTTTGAAGTCCTGTGTGACAAGAAAGTGCCACCGATACCCAAAGGTAAGTTTTATAGAGCAGTGGTTAAACCGACCATGTTGTATGAGCCTGAGTGTTGGCCAGCTAAGAACTCACATATCCAGAAGATGAAAGTATCAGAGATGAGGATGTTGAGGTGGATGTGCGGGCACTCTAAGATGGATAAGATTAGAAATGAAGATATTCAGGAGAAGGTGGGCGTGGATCCCATGGATGACAAACTGTGGGAATCAAGGCTCAGATGGTTCGGGCACGTTCAGAGGATAAGCCCTAATGCCCCGGTGAGAAGGTGTGAGCGGTTGGATTTGGTGGGCACGAGAAGAGGTAGAGGGTGACCTAAAAAGTATCGGGGAGAGGTGATCAGGCAGGACATGGCGTGACTTCAGATTACCGGGACATGACCCTAGACATGGAGTTGTGGAGGTCGAGCATTACGGTTGTAGGTTAGGAGGTAGTTGTGCGTATTTCTACGGCGCATCACAGTAAGGCTAGTCTGTTAGGATTTAGTCTTAGGCTGCTAGTGGTTAATGTTAATCTCTCACTACTCTTTTGTTCCTCTTAGTGTCAGGCTTTATCTACTAGTTATTGTTTTGCTTTCCATCTATTTCTTGGTTTTTATGATGTTGTTATTTTTTTCTATAGTTTTTATTGATGGTATTGATTTATTGCCTATTTTCATCTTCTTGAGCTGAAGGTCTTTCGGAAACAACCTCTTAACCCCTCGGGATAAGGGTAAGGTCTGCGTACACACTAGCCTCCCTGACTCCACTAGTGTGATTTCACTGGGTCGTTATTATTGTTTGTATTGGCAGAGACATAACTATACAGTAGCATATTCATTATATTTTTGTGAATACAGAAGGTAACTTTTTTCGAAAAAAAAGTTAAAAAATATATTGGGAGATTAAAGAATGGAAATGAATAAAGGGAATAAAACTTACCCGCATATGATATCTAACACAATCCAATAAATGCATGACATGCGCATACAGACTTCTATCATTTAGTCACGTTTAATTGATATATATTATTATTATTAAATAAATCACTTATTAACGATTATATATTGGTATATTTTAGTGTAAACACCGCACTCCTAGTGTAAGTCTTGGTGGTATTAAAAGTAAATAATTTTATACAAAGTTGCTGACATACTAGCAAAAGAGGGTGCCAAGAAGGATTTTTTTTTGATAATCTTTTTGTAACAACAGTTCCTCTGGTATTTGCTACACATATTTTTTGAGCAAACATCGCAGGAACTGCTTTCTCAAGAGAAGTTTTGGACTTTAATAGTAATAACTATGCTCATAGTGAGGGGGAGTCAGTGTACCCCTAGTAACAATGCTACTGTACTCAGGGTAGAACTTTATAATGAATGTTTGAAGTGCATCCTTTAACAAAAAAAAAAAAAACAGGTAAATAATTTTTGTCTTTACAATTGAAATTTTAGGTGGGAACAGTAAAACAACAAACAGAAAAATGAGAAAACGACCAAAAGAACTCATACTGCCCCCACGCAGGATCGAACTACGGACCTTCAGTTTACAAGACTGACGCTCTACCACTGAGCTATAGGGGCTTTGCTGTCTACTTTTGGTAATTTACAATATTAATAAAATAAAATATCTCGGAAGTAATAGTTTGCTACTTAGGTTTTAACAAATCATAATTAAACTTTTAAAATCGTGCAAAGAACAAATTAGCAGAATACAATAAGCAAATAAGCATCGCGCTCCTGCAAATTGGAAGAATAGGGTTTCTTAAAGCAGCTTTTTGGTTTTTGAGGGGGTGAGAAAGATAACGTGGTTTGTCCTAACAGAAAACAATGGCAGCTATTCAACAAAGTCTTTCCACTTCAATCTCATCATCAACTTCTACTTTCTTGGGTCAGCACAAACTCCGTCTCAGGTACTATTTTTCATCTCCTACGTCTTGTTTCATTTCCTAACTCAGTTCCACTTCTATTTTTTTTGTGGGATAATTCAATTCATATGATTTTTTTTATTTGAATCTTATCAACTGCTTTAGTTATCGACATTGCTGGTCTCTTTTGTTGGTAAAAATTCAATCTTTAAGCATTAGACGAAGCGGGAGAGAATGAAGGTCCACTATACCTTAAAGTATTGTGACTCGCTTCAGCTTTTGCTATTCATTTCTTTTTTTAGTTTTTTTTATTTCATGGTAGAAAATAAGGTTTTGTTAACGATTCTTATGTCTGACCCTTGTTTTCTTCCTCCAAAGACCTGGGGAAAATGTGTTTTTTTTATGGTTAGTATCTTTCTTTTATTGGTTTCCTACCCGGAGTGGGGTACCCACATTGAGGCCTGCGCCTCGTTAGGCCAATAAAGGGGGATGCACAACTACCAAGATGTTTTCCATTTACAAGGCTCTAACCCGAGACCCCTTGTTAAGGGTGGATGGATTCTATCCATTGCACCACAGCTGTTGGTGGTCTGGTTTAAATATCTACTTCTACTGATTCTTGAATTTGACTCTTTATTTTTCTATAATTTGATGGTTGGGCGTTTTGTTTTGGTTTTTATTAATGTTCTCACTTTGACTTACACGAAGCAGAGGACTCTTCTTTTCCTTTATTGATCAAAGTATCCCCCATTTATAGCATTTATAGGCTGGGATGAGTTTAGTAGTGAGTGAACTGACTGAGAAATTCATCTGCATTGGTTATATATTCATGACCAAATGCATTGATGAGAATGCAGTAAAAAACTACTGTTACTTCCATTAAGTACTTTGGTAATCCTGAGTATTTTCATTCCAGGAGCCAGAATGTGTCACTGCCAGGCAAAACCGGTGGTATTGTCAGATGTGTTGCAACACCCTCTACAGAGACTTGTAAGCCTTTATGTTAATGTTGTTTCCTAGTGCAAATTGCTTCACATTTTCTGGTGTTCTGTTTTTTCGGGGGTCAAAGGTGTTATTATGTTGAATTGCCAAGTTGTATTAATGCAAATAGTAGACTGTGAGCCAGTGCTATATGGATCAATTAGAGCTTTTGGAAATTGGTATTTGAGAACTTTAAACTAATCAATGTTTGTGATTGCATATGTATTGCTTTTAACTCGATGAGAAGCAAAGTGAAGAGTCAAAACAATTGCTACGTGCATGTGTTAAAATAATTGTGCAAAAAGTTGTCTTTTGATGATGATAAAAAGTAAACAACTGTCCATCTTAGTCTCACCTGTATCTGTCCATTCAAATAGATATGCAATTTCTTGAGATTTGACTGCGCTAACAAAATTCCTGTGTTGCTTGAAGCTTACAAGACAAAGGTCTCTCGCAATGAGAACTTAGCTAAACTTCAAGCTGGTTATCTTTTTCCTGAGGTCTGTATTTCAGATGGTACTTTTTTATTGAGTTGAATGTTGTTATCTGTTTATTTAAGCTACTTTGCAATTGAAGATGCTTCTTATATTGAATTAGCTGTAGGAGATTAGAGAAGAAGTTGGACACATTGCTTGGAATAAATTGGAGGCATTGCTTTTGTGCCCATGCAAATAAAAGATTAATTTAGATGATATAGTAGTAATATGGAATTATGATGAGACAACGAGAAGCAAAATTATTTGCTATTTAAGCTGGATGTTGGTTGGCTGATTTTATACAGCTATTACCCCTCTATGCTTCCATCTTGAAATAGGGGAAAGAAGACACTTTATAGTAATACACTAAAATACTTTTAAGTCTTATTTTGTAGACCTTCTCTCCTACTTAATAGGAGTTAAGTTCTAAACAAGCTCTCTTTGATGAAGTTAGATCGCAAGAAGGAGATCTGCACACATGTTGAAACACCCTGATGCTCAAATTATAAGCCTTGGAATTGGTGACACTACTGAGCCCATTCCTGAATTCATAAGTTCTGCCATGGCACAGGTAATGCTGATAGCCTTGTTTGTGAATTTTGTAAAGACAGGATACAGTTTCTGATGTTCAGGGGTCATTTGACATCTCTATCACGCTTTAGTGTTTTGTTATCACTCAAAACTTCGAGTTTTGCTCTATTTCATATCCTGTTTTGTTTGACCGATGATAGGATTACTGGCAAAAAATCATGTATCTGGTAACGTTTGGTTTTATAATGAACATGTTTCTGGATATTTGTGTTGATAGAATTCAGCATGCCTACATGGACTGCCATTTAACTTCACGAGTAGTTTCTGTTTTTAATCTATTCTGCTTATTGACTCTAAGTCGATAACCAACTTCCTGTTCTTGATTTTGTCTTCTTTACTCTACTCATTGGCAGAGAGCACATGACCTGTCAACATTAAAGGGTTACAGTGGTTATGGTGCTGAGCAAGGAGAAAAAGTAAGTAGTTGCTTTCACGCCCCCCCCCCCCCCCCCCCCCCCCCCCCCCTCCTCCTATATCTGTAATATGATATTTGTTCTTCTATTGTTTATCGTCCATTTCTTAATTCTCTTCCTTTTTTTGCTATAAGAATAAATGGTATTTTGCATGCGCGCTGATAGTTTGTCTTTCCTCTATTTATGCCTATTACTTTGTTCATTTTGGATCTTCTTTCCTCAAATGCATTACTATCTTCTTTGTCCAGTGGTCCACGCGGTAGAAGTATAAAACTTCCTCTTTTGTCATAATGTCTAAAAGGCATGCACAGCTGGAATTTCTGAAGCAACTAAAATCATTTCCGTATATTATATCAACAGTAATCTATTACTGCTTTGTAATTAGCATGTATTGAACACTTTCTTGGTTTGTCCCAAGGGTTAAAAAAATAAAGTGAGAGTGAAATGACACATTTCTTGTTTCGCTATTTTCAAGTGGTCATTTTGTAGCCTTACTTTAAGATAGACATAAGAGAAAATTACTCTATGGTCACTGTATTTTTCGTTCGTGGCATTTAATACGCGTTAAGTGTAAAGTCAGCTGTCAGAATAACTCTAAGAATGGCGTTGATTTTTTTCCGCATGAGCAGCAACTTAGAGCCTCCATTGCGTCTACCTTTTATGCAAATGTTGGAATAGAGGAAGATGAGATCTTCGTCTCTGATGGTGCCAAAAGTGATATATCTCGGCTTCAGGTTTGGTTTTCTCTGTATTAAGTGCTCTTTTCAAATTATAGCCGCTGTTGTTGAGTCTTTCACTAACAGTTATTTGTATTTCGTGACTGTATCTTAGGTTCTTTTTGGGTCTAATGCGACTATGGCTGTGCAAGACCCATCATATCCGGTAAAATTTCAGGCTTTTACCTCTATTCTTCCCTATTTGACAAAAATGAAAAATGCCCATCCAGAATACCTGCATATTGTTGATTTGCTATGTCTATTTTGTTAAATGATTTTTCATATCATTGTGAGATTTAAGTGAAATGGTACTTGTTTATAACTTAGCATGAATTTTTATACTCTTGAAAAGGCTATTGATACATCTTTTATTATTATCATTAAAGAATCTAATTGCGAATTTTCCTATTATTTGGTAGGCTCTTTATAGTCTTGTTGGATTACTTCTGGCTTTCTTTACCACGCCTTGGAGAAAGGCTCTCATATCTGATGATGCGTGTAAGATTCTGACGTAAGCCTTGACTGTTGTTTCTACTGTAGGCTTATGTGGATTCAAGTGTTATTATGGGCCAAACTGGTCAGTTTCAGAAGGATGTGGAGAAGTATGGGAATATTGCGTACATGAGATGTACTCCAGAAAATGGGTTCTTTCCTGATTTATCCAGTGTTCCTCGGACAGATATTATATTTTTCTGTTCGCCTAATAATCCAACTGGTGCTGCGGCATCAAGGGAGCAGCTAACTAAATTGGTGCAATTTGCTAAAAGCAATGGCTCAATCCTTGTTTATGATTCTGCATATGCAATGTATATATGTGATGACAGTCCAAAGTCCATCTTTGAGATTCCTGGAGCCAAAGAGGTAAGTCTGGATCATGTTATTTGATCAACATTAAGCTTTACGTTGTTTTCTTGTGAAAGCTTCTGCTATCATCTGTTCAGACCCTGTAGTATGTAATGCTGTAGATGAATAAAACTCAATATTGTCTGCATATCACTTTGTTCGGTTCTTTTTAATCCCATAACAATGTCAGCTAGTTAGGGTCAGCATATGCATTCTCACTATTGATTTCTCTTCATTTGGACCTATTTCATTCTAGTATTCAATAATTTCCTATTGATTAGTTGTATCAATCTTTTGCATTATGTTGGCTAAACTTGCAATACATATACCCCTACTAATTCTAAAATTCGTATTCTCTAAAGTGCTCTCCATAGTTCAAGCTTTCTGTTAGCAACACCCTCACTAATTTCTCAATTAACTCAATATCGTTTGCAAATAACATACTAGGGGATCTAAAATGTAGTGTTAGGGCTATACGCTCTAGTCCTTACATGTCTATTTTCCTCTTCAGTGAACCAACTAAAAATGGAACACAATTTGAAAAGTTTGCATCTTGGCTTGCTTCAGAAAGGGTAGAAAAGATAGCAACAAATTAGAATTCCATTGCAAATAGCCAAGACGTCATCCTGTATACTACCGGTTAGCTCATCCATAATGAGTATAAACAAGTACAGGCTCAATGCAGATCTTCATGGTTATGGAAAAATCTTTTGTATCTCCTACCACTATTCTCACGCTTATGCTGCCTTTTCGTACATATCCTCTATGACATTTTTATATTTTATATGGATTCCTTTTCTTTTCCTACATTCTATAATCTTTACTGTGGAAAAAATGACACGAGCAGACTGTTCAATTGAGACTTTTAGCTGGTTTATTATCATTCATGCAATTTGTTGGGGGCCCTCCCGGAAACAGCCTCTCTACCTTCTGGGGTAGGGGTAAGGTCTGCGTACACTCTACCCTCCCCAGACCCCACTAGTGGGACTATTACTGGGTTGTTGTTGTTGTTGCAATTTGTTGGGACCTTTCCTTCTAATTCATCTTCTTGTCCTGCTCCTTCGTTATCTTTTGCCGTAGTTGAAGCTCATCAAACTAGTTTGAGAGTGATCTTCCAAGTCATCTTCTTCCCCTGCTCTTTAATGGCACTCTGTAGTAAGGTTATCTCAAGTCTATTCAATCCAAGTGCTTTTTATCCCTTGGTTAATTTCAGAGACTTTCTTCTGATCCGTTTTGCTCCGTCACATGTCCTTTTCTAGAAGTTACAGAGCTTCTTATAGAGTCGTCATATTTTCAGTTGACTATTCTTTCTAAGTGGCTCAGTAAGCATAATGTACTGGACTTGCAGGTTGCCATTGAGGTTTCGTCTTTTTCGAAGTATGCTGGGTTCACAGGAGTTCGTTTAGGGTGGACTGCAATTCCCAAAGCACTCCTATATTCTGATGGATTTCCTGTAGCAAAAGACTTCAATCGCATTGTTTGTACAAGCTTCAATGGTGCATCCAATATCGCTCAAGCTGGCGGTCTGGCTTGCCTTTCACCTGATGGTTTCAAGGTCAGTTTCAACATTTGCTTGTCGTCTCCCTGTTCACTTAATAAAAAATAACATCATTTAATAGGCTCAAGGTCTCAACTTGAACATGCTGACTTTTGCATTTCAGGCCATGAAGGACGTGGTTAGTTTCTATAAAGAAAACACAGAAATCATAATGGAGACATTTAAGTCACTAGGTTACAAGGTGTATGGAGGTAAAAATGCACCCTACGTGTGGGTTCACTTCCCTGGACGAAGCTCATGGGAAGTTTTCAGCGAGATACTTGAGAAGACTCATGTTGTTACCACACCAGGCAGTGGTTTCGGACCTGGTGGTGAAGGTTTTGTCAGAGTAAGTGCTTTTGGGCACAGGGAGAACGTCGTAGAAGCTTGCAGAAGATTCAAGGAATTGTACAAGTGAAGTAACTCTCGCATGCCTGCATATCTATATGAAAACATGCAGGTAAATGGGAAACACTTTTTGCCTTCAGTGGCTTCATTCAGATGCTGTATCTTGAATCTCAACATTCTGATTCCTGTGTTGCTTTGGAAGAATAAGCTTATTCTGTAATTGCCACTTGCCAGTAATTGGTTCCTCCTTGTTATGTCTTGTCAAGATTAGATTCATGTAAACACATAGTGGACACTGATCATGAATTTAAAGGGAAGGAATAGTTGAAACAAAATAACAGGTTTTCACGTGTTGAAATTGATGATGTTTGAGCAAACATCATGCTGCCGGAGCAAAGTACAAATGTTAAAGCACAAAGTACAAACCACCAAAAGCATGAATTGCCAGCTTTTCATATTTTAGATTTCTGGATGCCTTTCTGCAAAAAATATGTAAGTATATAATAAGGGATAGGGAGTTGATTATAACTTATAAGATTCGTGCTTTAAATAAGTTAAAGATGAAACAAGCAATATTGACTCTTGAAGCTAAAGAGTAAAGTGTCTTGCCATGTTACCTTTGCTATTCGTGCTATGTTACGGTGGAAGAAATTAAAAAATAGCCAGATTTACGAGTAGTCATTCAAAAATAGCTATAGTTTTAAAAGTAATCGAATTTAGCCACATTCATATAAAGATAAATCTGAATGAGAACACTGTTCAAAATCTGGAAAATACTCCAGCATAATATACTGGAGATCCAGTATATTATGATGTAACTTCTCGCGTGTTTGAGTTCCAGCATATTATGCTGGAAGTTCATACACAGGTGCACCAATCTCCAGTATATTATGCTGTAACTTCTCGCGTGTTTGAGTTCCAGCATATTATGCTGGAAGTTCATACACAGGTGCACCAATCTCCAGTATATTATGCTGGAACTTTCCATGTTGCAGCAAAATAGTGGCTATTTTCAATGACATTGCAAACGCTGACTATTTTTGAATGACCAGTCCGAAAACTGGCTAGCCCATGCTATTTTTGAATGACCAGTCCGAAAACTGGCTAGCCCGTGCTATTTTTATTGTTATGGTTTGTGAACCGACAATGTGAAGATTTTTTACACTATTGTTAGGTGAATCCGTAATAACCGGTAACTTTTCGTATCAAGTTTGATATGATAACTTGAAAGTAATCTGTTAAAGCCAGTTAAATTACGTTAATAGTGTAGATTTTGTTTCACCTGATAGTGTTCAACTATTCTGTCATTTTCTTAAAATTTCTGGTGAAAGAAAGGGAAGGTTGAAAGTAATAGTGAGAATTAAAGCAGAATCAGTAATCCAAGCTTTTGTTTAGGAAAAGCCAATAAGTCGAAATAGGTGTGGAAAACGAAAGATGTAAGAAGCCATTTTATGTTGCCATAAATAAAATAATATAAGCTATAATGTAAGAAGCCATTTTATGTTAAGGACAAATAATTTTATGTCTTAACAATTGAAATTCTAGGTGGGAACAATAAAACAAGAACAGAAACGACATAAAGTAAATTAAAATGCCCCCACGCAGGATCGAACTACGGACCTTCAGTTTACAAGACTGACGCTCTACCACTGAGCTATAGGGGCTTTGTGTCTGAAGTTGCAAATTTATTAAAAATATAAATTATTAAAAATGCAAGCGGCAAAGATTGACAAACTTATTACACATCTAACTTAACCTTTCTTCCTGAAAACCATGTTCTTAACCTAAAATTCTTGTTATGTATTAAACTTTAAAAACTTATGAAAGTTACTTAAATTAGTTGTAGACCACCATGAAAATTCGACTTATTCATAATCAATAATAGCATGTTTGGCCCAATCTTCTAAAATTTACAGAAGTGCTTTTTAAAAAAGTACTTTTGATGAAAATCAATTTGTGTTTGGCTAATTAAGTTGAAAAATATTTTTGAGCAACAATTAGTGTTTGGCCAAAATTTTCAAAAGTGATTCCAAGTGTGTTTTTCTCAAACGTGCTTCTGGGATTTTTTTTTTTATGCTTCTCAAAAACTGCTTCTGCTTCTATTCAAAATTACTTTTTTTCCTTCAAAAAACTTGGCCAAGCTGGAAAAATCAACTTATTTTGAGAAATATTTTTTTCAAAAATGCTTTTGGTGAGAAGCAACTTGTGTTTGGCTAGTTAATTTAAAAAATACTTCTAAGCAACAATTAGTGTTAGGCCAAGTTTTAAAACAAATACTTGTAAGTGTATTCTCAAAAGAAGCCTTTTGGGAAGAAGCTACTTTCTCCAAACAGCTTGTGCTTCTCCCCATAAACACTCTTTTTCTCCTAAAAATTTGGCCAAACACTTCAAATTTGAACCAGGAGAAGCGTGGCTATACAATTAATGCATAAAATACTTAGAAGAGCAGCTAGTTCAAGTTAGTGGTCCCTCTTAATTGAACGAATGGTGGTCTACCAAATCCCTCCCTTGGCAACAACCACCATAAACTACAATGAATATATACACTTAGAAAACTTTATTGATGCCACAAAAGTAGAATTGAAATAGAAACAAAGGGGTCAAAGTGTTAATAAACAAATTTTGGATTTTTTTGGCCATAGAGATAGAAGATAGTGAGTGATAGAGAGTATCCAAACTCACCCATATCTAGCCAATCTCATTCAAGCACTATATTTCCTTTGATGACTTCTTTCTTTCACTCTCACTCATTTCTTATCTCATCCCCCCTCTCTTTCCCCCCCCTACCCCCACC
>ML260557.1:64348-100877 GCA_005239495.1 Nicotiana undulata | reverse complement strand
CCCCCCTCTCCATATTCTTATATCTTAACCAAAATGTACCACATTTTTTTTCAAGAATTCACTTCAACTATCTCACTCTCAAGAAAATGGCAACTAATTCTTTCAAGTCCATTCATCACCACCATACATTAAGGAGAAGGCATTCTATTGATTGCCCTTTTTCTTCCTCTTCTTTTTTCCTCAAACCAATTACCAAAACCCCCTCTTCAACTTCATTTTCCAATCACAATCTCATCACTTTTTCACTTTCCTCCACCACCCCAACTACCCCCACCACCACCTCCACTACCCCCATCACCCCATTTGACGTTCTTGAACAACATTTATCAGCTCAAGATTTCAGACAAGCTGACGAGGAAACTCGGCGTCTACTCATAGTATTAGCAGGAGAAGCAGCAGTTAAACGAGGTTACGTTTTCTTCTCAGAAGTTCAGTTCATTAAAGAATCTGACCTCAAAGAAATTGATTCCCTTTGGAGAAAATACAGTGACAACAAATTTGGGTACAGTGTTCAAAAGAAAATATGGAACAAAGTGAACAGAGATTTCACTAGTTTTTTTATTAAAGTTAGGTGGATGAAGAAACTAGAAAGCAATGAAGTAGACCAGTATAATTACAGAGCATTTCCAAATGAATTTATTTGGGAATTAAATGAGGAAAACCCTCCCCCAGAAGGACATTTACCATTAACAAATGCTTTAAGAGGAACTCAACTTTTGAATAGCATATTTACTCATCCAGCTTTTGTTGAAGAAGGAGAAGAAAAGAAAGAAGAGGAAAAACAAGCAAGTATTTCTGGGGAAGATAAAGGAAGTGTAAAGAAACGAGGATTACTGGGTGATTTGAGGAGTAAATTATTTGGTAAACCTGATTACAGCTTTTGAATTTCAAATGTAATTTGACTCTATTTGTAAAAGTGATTTATTATTAATTAGTACACAAAAAAAGTAATACTAGCAACATTATGTGATAAAAAAATTAAATTATTAGAGCTTTTTAAAATGTGTTGTTATGAAAAATGCATCAGTTGGAGGTTCTTCTTCTAGTTTTTCATTTTTCATTTTTGTTTTTGGGGTTTAATGTGTTTGTATCATATCGTTCATTTGAAGGATTGCATATAGATGTTCGTAACACGCAGCGGAAGATAATATCAATCATAGGCAGAACTTTTCGTATTTAAAATTTATTTACATGTCAAAGATCGGATCTAAGACGTACCTGGCGAAGAGAGTCTTGTTTCAAAATTTCTTCGATAGTGCGAAGACTCTATGCGTATCCACACCGAGACCGATCCTTGCTATCAACTCTTTGATCAATAAAACCCGTGAACAAATTGAACGAAGAATATTGTGCTGAAATTTTTCTCAAAAATCTCAACTCAATGTTAGAAGAACAAGAAACACCTTTCTTGTGTATTTTCTCTCTTGGCTTGTGTTGCACTCTTACTTTCACAAAGTGATTTTCTTCTCAAGAATTGAATTTTATTCAACTTTTGTTCCATCACCCTTTATATAGCATCACCTATAAACTCTTTTCCTATTTGGTTGAGTTAATGATTTACTTAGGGTAAAGTTTAATACAAAATGAACTATATGAAGGATTTGAAGAAAATCGGAATTCACATTCTTATGGTAACGTGACTGGCGAGAATGTAATAGCCTTTTTCATATCCAATTCTAAATTGGATTCTATTTTATTAAACCTTTTATAATAATAATTTTGCAATTGAAAATTGCAAATCCATAAGTAGGCAGATTGTGACGTAGTTTAACAAACCAATTCAAAATTGGATTTCACGGCTAACTCCTTGAGTAGTATTTATATCTTATATATAAATAAATATCACTTATGACTAATAAATATATATCATATATATATATATATTTTAACCAAGAGATAATTTAATTTTCTATTCCAAATAAAAAACTTCAATTTGTTCACAATATTAATTATATTCGCTGTGCTAGCAAAGAGTATAATAATATTTCATTTGCACTAATAACTAAATTTATTTGACTAATTAAATTCTTTAATTTAATTATCAAATAATAAAGTAATTAATCCTTTAGCAAAGATCAGAACACTCGTTAGTGTGCGACCCCATAGGTTTATTACTAAACCGGTAGTAAATTGATCACACCAATATACTAATCAAGGGTGGCGTCTAGCAACACTCCTTAACGACCGGATAGAATGAAGTATACAATTTACTCTCAAGAACCAGTAGAAGAATAATGTAGTAATTCCTTCTGTCCTTATAGCTCTGGATCACCCTAGGATATGGTTCAACTGTCAAATCCAAATAGGCGACCAACTATGTGTTCATGTCAAATATAATCGACCATTGAATGACCTAAGAAACTCTTTTCTTCTTTCATTCAATTGCCCTGGCCAAGGTCTTAATTTGGTCGTTTATAATTCATGACAACATGGAGCTTAAACTCATTACCAAGAGTTGACAGATTCCATCTTGATCAATCACTAATTCTACAAGTATTTAATCGTACCCAATATCCTTTCAACTATCGCCCAAGGGCCATAGGTGTCTAGTATCAAAGCACAATAAATAACTTGTCAATTACTATGACGATCTCAGGTCAAAGGAAATTCTTACATCACATTCTTCAAGAGAATATCCTATTGACAGTTTATGGTAATTCTAACCATTAGGAATTATCCAATGAGTCGGTTCAATGATCATATCTCTATATGCATCATCTATCTATGTGATTTAGTTAATGAGATCAACTAATCTTTATCCCATAAAGACGATCACATAAATATTGATCTAACTGGATTACTAATGTCCAAATTAATAATCCTACGATCAAGAACAAAATTTAGATTAAACTATAAGAAACTTTACTCTTATTATCATGATCTCCATCACAATGTCAAGTCTCAAAATTTAATCAAGGACCTTATCAAGTTAATCAAACAATTAATAATAACTATGATAAAAGAATATCAAATGCCATATATTTTTATATCAAATGACGTTCATAAAATATGTTCAAATCATCAAATATGATATTGGATCTAGGGTATATCTACTATATCCCTAACATCATTGACATTGCTGATTGACTGAATATTCTTCATTGCTTCTCATCTAATTTTGGCATTGTTATGTGTTATGTTGCTCCGACTCTCCGAAGAAAATATCGCAAGGTACGCGCCGGATTCTTCAAAAGTAGTGTATTTTTGAAGAATCCGACACAGATACGGTAGTATTTTAGAGAGTCCGCACAACCTAAGTTATGTGTCACGTTGAACCTTGAAATAACAGTAAAGTTGTTTTCATTGCCGTCTAAATTACACCCCCGATGATACGATTTTTTTTCCGAACCTATATAAAAGTGAGTTGCTTTGTGCACTTGATTGTCTTTTTTATATATGTCGCGGTTTTTTGTTTAAAATATAGTAATTCATCTTTGAAATGGAAAAGACAAGGAACGAAATTGAAAGAATTTTGGCCTGTATGCACTTTTTTAAGATTATTTTTTCTTTTCTGTTATAAGGCATGTAATATTACAACTAACTGCAAGGCTCGTTTAGTTTTTTTTTTTTTGGTGACTGTTTTATGCAATGATTAAGAATGAAAAGGAAAAATTATATAATGAATAGTTATATAAGAAGTATTGCCTATTTTTTATTTTGTATCGTTAGTATATGCATTTTTATTTCATATTAAATTTTTTGCATCAAGATGGGGTTTGTCAAAGAAATTTTAGTATAAGTTCGAAAAGGGAATCATATTAATTTCAGTATAATTTCAATATTAATTTTTTTTTAACAAATTTTGTAAACTTAATCTTAGAGTATTGCATTATCTAACTTACGATTGTATATTTTGGAAAAAAATCAAAAATAGTCAGATTTACGAGTGATCATTCAAACTAGTCACAATTTCAAAAGTAAACGAAATTTAGTCACTTTATATGTAAAGATAAATCTGAATGAAAACACTGTACAAACCGGAAAAATACTCCAGTATAATATACCGGTCCAGCATAATATACTGGAGATTGGAGAGCCGATGCTCCAATCTCTAGTATATTATACTGGAACTTTTCGCGTATTGGAGTTCCAGCATAATATGCTGAAAGTTCATACACAAATCAGGTGTATCGATCTCCAGTATATTATGCTGGAAATTTCCGTATTGCAGCAAAATAATGACTATTTTTCAATTAATTTGCAAACGCTGACTATATTTGAATGACCAATTCGAAAACTAGCTAGCCCGTTCTATTTTTACTATATTTTAATTATTCGTATCTGATATGCTGTCCCTTGTACAAGTTTTATCGTTAACGAACGGTTTAGGATAATTGGTGAAGCGTTGTTGAAAAGCTTTTTTATTTATGATATAAGTGGCAGCTAGTATGTATTAAACAAAAATAAGAAATTCTACAATTACTCTAATTAACAAAAAAATAAAAATAGCTTTGTACTATATGTTGACCCCTTTAGTTGGACAGTTACAGAACACCTATGGCACTACGACAAAGATAATAAATTAATCTGGCGACACTAAATTCGCACCCCTCTGTAATTTTTCGCTTATTTATTCCATTAACTTGTCTTTTTGGGTCAATTTGTTCTTTACAAATTTATTTTTAGTTTTATGACTCTATCTCTTATTTTATACATGATAGATTAACTTTTACATAAGAGATCTGTCTTTTATATATATAAAATCTAAAAAAATTATTCCTTAAATTCAAACTTGTAAAAAGAAATAATGTACAATTATTTCTTTGTTTGCTCATTGCTACAAAGATTCAACGACAAATTTAAGTTAGTCACACTTTCTTTTTATTGTTATTTCATTACAAAAACAATGATGAAACTTGTGACTTGTACATTCTTTTTTAAATCTTAACAAAGAAATTATACTAACAATGCTGTAATTAAGTTATACTCTCTCAAAAGTGATTTTTTATTTATTTTCACGCATATTAAGAAATCTATCTTTTAGCATCAATTAGCAATGAAATTGATCATATTAGCCTTTACTATCTCACATAAATACTCCTAACACATACTAACACTATTTACTCCAAGAACAATATAGGGAAAAAATAATTAACTCATTCTTGAAATATGGAAAAATCACTTATTTTAGACCATAAAAAAAAAGCCAGGAAATCACTTATTTCGGACCGGAGGGAGTAATTTGCTATATGTTCTTTGAAATATGGGAAAACATCAAGCAATACGTCACTTTTTAAAAAATAAGAAATAGAATACAAATATGGATAAAAGTGTATTCAGCTTTAACCTTCTGAATACTACCCTGAATATATTACGTTTCTTAAAATTTTAACATATAAATAAATTAATAAAGAAATCTGAATATTGCACCCGTTATAAGTTTCTCATCTGTTAATTTTCTTACTTATTTGGGCATCCCATTGTCATTTTGCTGACATCTAAAGGTAAAACTTATTTGTACCTAAAAGAATAAGTTTGATCATTAAGAATATCTTATTCCTAATTACTTGCTTAAAGTTAATTAATGAATTTTGAGAATAAAATAAAGTAACATTTTAGATTTTTACATTTATGTTATAATTAATAATGTGTATTGTGTAATATAATGTCATTATTTCAATATTTCATTTTAAAATACCAAATACCCAAATACCATACCTAATACCAATATTTTTTAAAACTTTAACTAAATACCATACCGAATAACAAATATCAAATACCAAGTATCAAAATTTTCGGCTTCAATAAGGTAATTTGGTACTTAGCAAATTATGCACAGCCCTACTGTCTAAATGCTTTGAGAACTTTGGCTACACAAAGGTGATCTTAATAGTGATCAATAATCATGGTCGTCTTTTCAAAATCTACTAATGTAGGCATATTACCACAGAATTTGAGAAAAAATCACCAAAAGATACGTCATATAGATATGTCCATTGCAGACAATCCCCTCTAATTTACAAACTAGCTTAAGCATGCTTTTACCTCACTACCATGACAAATATGCAGAGTGAAGCCACTTAAAACTTGTAATTTGGGAGTCTAACAATATTTCGACATCAGTAATGCTTTGTAATTTTCAGCGGAGAATGAAGTAGACGCATAACACATACACCATTCGAAATTGAATTGTCAAAATATTAACAAACCAAAGAGTAAACAACAAGCAGGACATAATCGCTTTTCACCACATAGCATTTTTCACTAAATAGTGAGAATGGGGATAAACAATAGTGAGGTTCAGTAGTAGGAAACTATAGTGAGATTCACACCCGCCATTCCATAGACTACATGGAAAAATAAGCAAGAAAGAGGACCTAGTGACTCCTATATGGGTTGTATGAAGGAAAAAACTGACAAATCTACCAAGTGGCAACGTAATCCACAAGCGCAGAAGCTAGATAATCTTACCTATTGAAGTTTGAGAAGAAGGATTTATAGTGACAGTTCTAACATCTGTTGCAAATGTTTTACAAGTTTAGTTCTCTTCGCAGCTAGGAGCACAACAGCACCATTTCTAAAACAGGCAACACTGCCTGGAAAATTACCTCATATATCAACAACTCCACATGCAGACACCATATGACATGGTAGATAAAAATAGGCACTAGAGTAACAAATTTGTTCCATAACAACAGTCATCCTAATTAAGTACAATTCCAGCATATACCAAATCTTTCACACATGCTATGAAGACAAGACCTAATTACTCAAATGAATAACCTGGAGAACTACACACATAATACCCAAATAGGAAATGATATATTTGGTATCTATTGAGAACAAACTTAACATGGATTGGAATGTAAGGGTTGTCAAGGCCTAGTTGTGCACCCCTATAGAGGATTAGAAGTGCTTAGTGTGATTAACTGACTTAAGTTTTTTTAGTGTTACATTTAGGGTTGGAAAGGTGCAAAATAAATGAAGAAATAGTATATCTTGATGTATATATAAAAGGAGATATTCAGAGTTCTAACTACTTAAGACCTATGAATCATACAATAAACCCCAAAGATAGTGTGTAAACTTAAGGACACTCAAGGGGGTGAAGGGGAAGAGTTGGATATATACCCATATACAAGGCAGATCTACAACATATGCTATATTTTCACGAAGAAACTTCACAAAGATTTGTGGGAGAGGAAAAAGGATCTCGACAAAATTTTCTTGATGTGTCAAAAATGTCCGTTGTGAATTCTTGAGAAAAACGATGCACATCAAATATATAACTTCGAATGAAGTGACCATGAGTGTGAGGGTACCAGTAAGAGATACATAAGAGTTTCCCTCAATCCTCAGTTTAAACACAAGAATCAACCTGAACAATGTACCAGTTTACTCCAATTATGGATGAGCTATATACACAAGATAGAGTTTCATGATAAATGCTGTTTGCAAGTTAAAAAATGATCAGGAATTGCTGAAAACTATATATGAGGAATCACGCAAGAAAGGAACCCAAGGATATTAGAAAAAGTTGGGAATAAGAAAAGGGTCCATGTTTAACACACAAGTAGAATGGAGATGAAGAGAGTTGGACATGGGTGGTAACTCAACAAAGGACGAATGTGGGCCAAAAAAATGGAGAAATGTTACGACTTTCAAGAGTGAATTGGGTTTGAATATTGGAAAAGCCTCTCCAAGGATGAGGGGTAAGGTTGTCTACACTATGCCTTCCCCACAGCTCGCCTATGCGGGAACCTGCACTTGGGTCTGACTTTGTACTTAACAAATGCAAAACTAAATGGAAGCAAAGCATCCATAATGATAATACCAAGTAATTGGAAAAGTAAAGACTTAGTTGATGTTACTACACTTATGCTTTGTAATGACAGGACAGAATAGGAACTTGTGAACTTGAAAGCCAGGCCATTTTGTTTGAAGGAAATGGGGCCAATAGAATGAAATGAATGAGGATTCGTATAGCCAAACAGCCAAAGCCCAGCTAGCATAGGAGGAACACATGGTAGAAATAGCAAAAAATGCATAACCGAACCACTAAGCTGCATTGCACCTATAATGCGGGATTAATGCTTATTTATTTGGACTAACTACTACTTAATCTTATGCACTACTCGATGCTTCAGGCCTTCATATAATAACAAGCTTAATAAACAATTTAGCCATTTCCAAAAAAACTCACGGAGTAATTCTTAGAACACAAGCAGCACATGTGCAATTAGTATAACAATCCAGAAGCGACCACACATTACAAGCAAACAATCACATACAACATATACATACATATCAGAGCAATAAAATAGACACAGCATGAAACCATTAGAGTAATTAAAAGCAGATCTAGTAATTTTTCATAAAGAAAGCAGTGCAAAGACAAAAACAGACTAAATGTAGCATAATGATAAAAACATTATCCATCACTCCTTTACCACTACCAATATTACCATATTCATCAAAATCTCAGTCAATCTTAATCATATGAGATCAAAATTACCAGCAGTGCAAGGACCAAAACATCCCTCGCTCAGAACCTAAGCTTAGTGAAGAACCAACGATTTTTCCCAGTCTTGAACCTCTCCTCAAGCCGAGCTTTAGCCTCCTTAGCAGCAGTAACCTTCTTGTCACGTGACTGCAGAACATCCACGTTGACAACATCCTTCAGATCCACGTCGAGCGTGTAACGAGTAGGCATGATGTGATTGTAATTCACGAGCTTGATGAAAGCCTTGACACGTGACTTCTTCGCCTGCTTTTTGGCTGAGTCCTTTCGGATCACCTTCTTAGGGTACTTGGAAATACCTGCAACCAAACAATGGCCATAAGGCCTGTCCCTTGTTCCTTCATCAAATGCCCTAATGATCACTGCTTTCCGGCCGGCATATTTGCCTTGAAGAACGATTACAGCTTTGTTTGGCTTCAAAAACTTCACCATCCTCGCCGCCGCGGATTCTCTCTCTCTCTCTATTCAATCTCTCTTGGCTGAATGCAAGTGGAGTGTAAAACCCTAGTTTCTGCTTTATAAAGGAAGGGTGACTAGTCTGAATGTAAACCAAAGCCCTAGTTCTGAATGGGTTTCGGCCCAATTGATTACTGTTGGGCCTTTAGCTTGACGCAATGGACCTTAACCCAAAGGTTGCAAGGGGAAAAGTGCACTTGTAGCCACTTTTAAGCCTGCTATTTATAATATATCCATATAATATATTCAAAGAGTAGGATTCAGGAATAAGTATCTTGAATTTTTGTATTTTAAATGTTTGAGCTGCTAATTTTAGATTCATGACTTAGTGTACTAAATTTTTAAGATGCTAATATGAAATTCAAGACTAAGTGTCATGAATTTTTGAATTGTCAATTTTGTATACGGTTAAAGTCGGGCTCACCCGAATTTATTAATTAACTGAGACCAGTATGGTGGGCCAAGGATAAACCCCATATTTTATCAGACTGAGACATGAAGGTGAGGTACTGAGCCCGGGATTCGAAGTACCAATCGAGGCTAGTAATGATTGAGACCAAACATGATAGACATCGAGCAAGATCGAAGATAGCATACTAACGGAAAGCCGAGATATCCGTGACCATTTGAGGACCGTGGCAAAAATCTCAGAACAGATCAAATCAATAAAGGTTATTTAGCTAATCATGGGATTTCCTTATGTGAGTAGAATTGTACCATAAGTAGAATTTCTCTACTATATAAAGGGGGTTCTAATCATTTGTAATAATCCAACTCTCGCATAACAAAGCAATACAATACTCTTTTCTCTCTTAAACTCTCGTGTTATTTAGTTCAATTCATATTTTTTAACTATATTCTTAGCTAGTACAGATCTAGCTAGAGGGCCAAATTGCATTTCTATACTGGTTTGCTTTATTTTACTATTAATTTATAGTATTAATCATCATATTTATCAATTTGTGTTAGGTGAAACCACATATCCTTAAAACCACTTAAAAGTTGAATTGTTATCTGACTTTAAGGATAAACAGTTTGGCGCCCACCGTGGGGCTAAGGATAATAGTCATTGCCTGGTAAAAAAATTCTTATAACACACATTGTTTTTTACTTGTTGTCGTAAGTGTTTTTGATTTCAGGATCAGCATGTCGAACTCGCAAACAGTACCCACACACGCCAACAACGACCTCGGTTTTCACGGGGAAAACGACAATATATCCGCCCCAGGGATCGAAGTACCTCAGACTGGCCTCGAGGGGGTATCAGTTGCAAATCCCACGACGCCTGTTCCCATGTCGCCCTAAATGCAAATCTGGGCGTCGATCTCGAGAGTCGAGTGCGCAGAGACGTTCGACCAATCGGTCAAGATACACAGCGTGGCGAAGATGTCGGAGTCAACCTTCGACTAATATTTGAAATGTTGCAGGCTCAGCAAGTTGCCATAGCGCAACTCCAAAATCAGAACCGCGCACCAAGTAGGGTTGAACCCGAGCCCTCACTAGAAGTTGTTCACAAGGCCAAACCAGTACCGGAGAGGTCAAATGTGAATGAATCAGAGATTAACCCCGCCATTATGAAGATGCTCGAAGATCTTACGAAACGAATTGAATCGGGGGAGAAAAAGATTGAGGAAAATGACAAAAAGGTAGAAATGTATAACTCACGAGTTGATAAAATTCTAGGGGCACCACCGATTCTGAAGGGTTTGGATTCGAAGAAGTTCGTGCAAAAGCCTTTCCCCAAAAGTGCGTCTCCTAAGACCATTCCGGAAAAATTCCGCATCCCAGAAATTCCCAAGTATAATGCAACCACTTATCCCAATGAGCATGTCACTTCTTACACATATGTGATAAAGGGGCTCCTTCTACATAAGGAGTCTTCATGGTCCGAGCCTCCCAAATCATTTCCTCGGAAAATGAAGAAAGTGACGGGGAGTGTCCGATTTCTATTACCCCAAGTGGGTCTCTTTCGACATTCTATCCATCTCGAGAAGCCTCCATATCGGCCTCCACAACCATTCCGCCTCCTTCTCACCTCGAGGTGAGGCACCTTCCGCTCCAGTTGTCTCGTGGAACAACCGAATCCCTCTCTTGAACCACCACAGCTCGAGGCAAAATATTTCCAGCTTCGAGAAATTTGGTGGCCTTTTGAACCGGAATCGTCCTCCTCTTCTTCTTCTTCTTCTTCTTCTTCTTCTTCTTCTTCTTCTTCTTCTTCTTCTTCTTCTTCTTCTTCTTCTTCTTCTTATTCTTCTTATTCTCCCTCTCTTAGGAGTTGGACTAACTCCACAGATAGAGGAATGGCATTCTTTGATGGCTTACGAGACACTATCTTCTTAGGCTCTGGCCCTTCGGAGGTTGAGGTCCTTTTCCCCTTGTTCTCCTTAGCCAGCTTCGGGACAGGAGTGGATTTTCTTCTTCACTAGACGAGGGCCTCATGACTGCATATTTTCCGAGACCTGTAGCAGAAGAAACTGAGTAAGTTCAGAGGAATGTTTTAATAAAATCGTTATAGACAAGAATAAAACTTACTATGGTTCTTGGATTCCCACCGGCCCTTCGATAAGTCGCGCCATGCGCGTTCAACATATGTTGAGGTTGAGACCACACTCTTGACCCATTTTTCGAGATGGGGAACCGTACCCGGCATCCAGGCAACAACTACACTGAAAAAGAACATTGGTAAGAGAATGTGAAGAAGCGAAATTAACATGCAGAAACTGATAATGGAATCATACTTATATTTCATATTCCATATTTCGGGGAACGACATGCTCTCAGCCGGAATCAGGTCTGAGGTCCTCATTCAGAGAAATCGACCCATCCATCCCCGATCTTTGTCCTCGTCTATGCTTGAGATGAAAGTCTTGGTGGCCCGGCGTTGGAGTTTTATCAACCCATCTCTGTAGAGTCGGGGGATATATATCCTTATAAGGTGTTTGGGGGTGAAAGGGAGCCCGTCAATCTTGCTTATGAAAAATCGAAGCAATATTACAACCTCCAGAAAGAGGGGTGGATTCGTCCGAGGGTTATTTGGTATTTTCGGCAGAATTCCACGATGATTGGATCGAGGGGACCCAACGTGAAAGGGTAAGTGTAAACACTCAAGACCCTTCCACATGGGTAGTGATGTCTTCTTTAGGGGCCGGTATCACTACTTCTTTGTTTTCCCAGTTACAATATTTCTTCACTTGTTTGAGGAAGTTCTCAGATATCGAGCATATGTATCTCGCTACCTGTTCGCATCGGCCGGATATCGATGATGTTTTCTCGACCTAGTAGTCGGAACTAATAACGCACCCCCGGGGAACAATATCCTCAGGGCGTGGCTCCGCCGTCGCTTTCTCGCCGGCCGACAGAGATAAGGAGGCACTTTCTTTTTCTGGCACAGTCTTTAACGTTTTTGCCATTTGATTTTGAGGATAAAGAAGAATGGAGATGATAATATTTGACGTTTTAAGAAGGGATCAACAATGGAGCTTGAAGATTTGAAGATGAAAAACTTGAAGGATGCAGAGAGTTTTGAAGATTAGTGTCACGACCCAAATTCCTACTCAGGTCGCGATGGTGCCCAACACCGAAGTCAGGCAAGACAACACTAGTTACTAACGAAATTACTTAAACAAATGAGATGTTCAAATACTTGTCCAGTTTTAATTTAAGTAGTCCTTAAATGAAAGTGAGGAAATGAGGCAAAGTGATTTAAAGTAACTCAAAAATCATTTGCCAGCATGAAACAGAGTAGCATAATACTAGTGAATCAACTACGTGTGCCAAGACCTAGTGTCACAAGTCCACAAGCGGCTAGTGGAATATACAAAAAAATACACAAAATAGATGTACAACTGTCTGGAAGGGTAGACATGATATTCAACAATAATGGAAACTCCACAGTGCTGCTGGGGAAGCGCCAGGAAGAGCATCTCACAGTGTAGTCAAATCCCGATAGCACTCTCAGCGACGAACACCCGAATGGTGACCAGGTGCAACAACCTCAAAACCTGTACAACTAAGTACAAAAGTGTAGCATGAGTACATATAAACAAATATGTACCAAGTGAGTATCCCGTCTAAAATCGAAGAAGTAGTGACGAGAGGTAGACGTGATACTTACTAGGGTCAATAACCAATAATACGATTACATAAAGCTAGACAAGAAGAGTAGTAAGGAAAATCACTAAGGCATGGAGCTATCAATCATATAAAACTGTAATTCATTCTTATGAGTCAAATAGCAGTTATCACAAAAGTCTCAAGTTCCCTTTACACGTGGGGTAATTTATTTAATAATAACAAGACTCTCAGTCAAATACATAACACATAATATGCCGAAGCGTATGACCGAAGCGACACAAAAATAAATGTGCACTGCAGAGGGTCAAGCGGCACGAACCATAGATGCATCAATTACCCCGCTCGCAAATCGATCATGCGACGCAGTCGACATAAATATAGGGCTACCCCGCTCGCGAATCATACATACGACACGGGTGCTCGTAGACATACACCGAATTTATCTGGAAATTCAGGAACTTATCATGGATTATTCTTGAATTCAGAGATTTAGGCACTTAAACTTACACATAGCTTCCTAAATTCTCATGTCAATTTCAAGGATAATAAGCAACTAGGAACACATGTAAAGATACAGGTAAGGCACATAAAGGCATGCTTGTGAGATCCTAAAGTTCTACCCGACGCAACAGAGTAGTAGCTACGCACGGACTCTCGTCACCTTGCGCGTGCGTAGCCCCTGCAAATAAGGACAATTAAATCATTTACATTTACCTACGGGGACAATTCCCTCTTAGAAGGTTGGAAAGGAGACTCACCTCGCGTAGAATCTACTTCCCGGTCAAGAACGCGCCCGAAACTCCAAACTTTACACCCGAGGACTCGAAACTAGTCAAATGGTATATAAATACGTCAATGCATGCTCAAAGTATGGAAATTCTCCTACTTATTTAGTAAATTCACTATTCTTGACGAAATCCCAAAATACACCCCCGGGCCCACATGCTCGGATTCCGGAAATTTTCGAAGATAACACTCACCCATAGCCTAAAGATCATTAATATATAATTTTTATATGATTTCATGGTAGAAAAGTGGTGAAATTCCCTAAAGTTCATCAACCCTAGGTTTTCACTCTATCCCCTATGATTTCCACTATTTAGATGTTAATCTACCAAAGTTTTGGTGTAATAATCTAACATTTAAATAGAATTTACTTACCTCTTAGTAACTAGGTTGTGGAGAGTTCTTCCCAAGCTCTCAAGTCTTCAATGGAGGTCTAAAATTGAAAGAATGAAGGAAATCCCGTGTTTAAGTGAAAGTGCATTGCCTAGCCTACAGGGGTTCCGCACCTGCGGCTCGAGGACCGCACCTTCGGTCTCGCGCATGCGAGCTGGGGCTCGCACCTGCGGAGTTGGAAGTGAAATACTGGGTCGCACCTGCGGTTTCGCTCCTGCGGAATTAAATTCGCACCTGCGAAATTCCCGCGCCTGTGACTGGGCAACCGCACCTGCGGTTACACCAGATCAGGTGCACCAGCTGCATTTTCAGCTGGTTTTTGGCCTCGTGTGGTGTCCGGGAGGCACCTGGGCCCACTCGAGCCCCCTTCCAATTATACCAACAAGTACTAAATCATAATATGGACTCGCTCGAGCCTTCGGAACACCCAAAACTACGCTAAATCTCAAAATCACCCCTCAAAACCCCTAGAATCAAACTTAAGAATTTCTAAGTTTTTGAATTCGGTTTCAATGCGTCGAACCGACCTATACCACTTGGAATGACACCCAATTTTGCAGGCAAGTCATGAATGACATAACAGAACTATTTCCGGTCTCGGAATTGTGTCCGGACCTCGATTACATAAAATCACGTTCCAAACAATATTTCAAACTTAAGAAAACTCTATTTCGCTATTTGGCGTCGAAACGCTCCCGGGTCATCCAAAACCCATTCCGGACATACGTACAAGTCCGAAATCATCATACGAAGCTACTGGAATCGTCGAAACTCAATTCCGAGGTCGTTTACTCAAAATATTGACCAAAGTCAAACTTGGCCTTAAAAGCCAACCTTAAGGAACCAAGTGTTCCTATACTATTCTAAACACTTCCAAATCCCGAACCACCCGTCCCCGCAAGTCACAAATCACGATAAGCCGCTACGAAAGTCTTATTTAAGGGAACGGGGCCCGAATACGCAATACGACTGATCGGGTCATTACAATTAGAGCAGAAGAGATTGAAAGTAAGGTTTGAAAGAATGGAAATGAGACCTATTTATGGGTTTCACGGCGGCGGTTCAAAGCTGCTAGTGGTCGACCATCAACTGACACACATTAAAAACCTAGGGAACTGTACCGATGGGACATTTGTGTCACCTCTGTTGTTTACATCATGGTGATGATGTCATGACAGATCGGGGTAAAGATCGGTGACTCAATTCGTTTCTTGTCATTATACTCCAAAAAATTAGGGGACTATCTGTATACAGTTAAAACCAGGCTCACCCGAATTTGTTGATTAACCGAGACCAGGATTGTGGGCCGAGGACCAGGCCCGTATTATATCAGACCAAGACATGAAGGTGAGGTACCGAGCTCGGGAATCGAAGTACCAATCGAGATCAAGATCAGTAATGATCGAGACCAAACAGGATAGACATTGAGCAAGACCGAAGATAGCATACTAACGGAAAGCTGAGATATCCGTGACCGGTCGAGGATCGTGGCGAAAAACTCGAAACATATCAAATCAAGAACGGTTATTTAGCTAATCATGGGATTTTCTTATGTAAGTAGAATTGTACCATAAGTAGAATTCCTCTACTATATTAAAGGGGTTCTAATCATTTGTAATCATCCAACTCTCGCATAACAAAGCAATACAATACTTTTTTCTCTCTTAAACTCTCTTGTTCTTCAGTTCAGTTCATATTTCTTAACTATATTCTTAGTCGGTTCGAGGGCTATCTAGCTCGAGGGCCAAATTGCATTTCTATACTGGTTTGCTTTATTTTACTGTTAAATTCTAGCATTAATCATCAAATTTATCAATTTGTGTTAGGTGAAACCACATATCCTTAAAATCACGTATAAGTTTAATTGCTATTCGATTTTAAGGGTAAACAAATTTAAAATTCAAGACTAAGTGTCCTGAATTTCTGAACTGCTAATTTCAAAATTAAGGATATAAGATTCGAATTTCTGTATATAATTTTCGAACTTTATGTGACATGTTGCCGTGTTTTGAAGTTTGAGCGAAATAGTTAATTTTAAATATGTTTGTAAAGTGTGAATTTATTTTACATTATTCTTAAAAGTGACTACCTGGTGTCATTTCCACGGCTGCAAGACTAGTCTATAAACTTTCAAGAGAAAAATATGTAATGTGTGTTACGAGAAATAAAATAAGCATAGAGACTGTATTTATCTTATTATGATACTCCATATTTTATTTAAGTTAAATACTGAGTAAATGTTAAAATCTACTTGGTCAAACCTAGAGAGGTTATTTCTGGAATAACTAAAACTAATTTCTTATTTGATGAAACATAAGCTGTAAAAGAATTTGATGAAACATAAGCTGTGAATGAGAACGAAATACTGTTTCTCAAGCTTTAGCAAAAAAAAAAAACAGGAGAAAGAAATCGTTCTTGAATACTTTCTAAAGCAATGGAGACTATATGACTATGAGGTATGCTTTCTTGAAATACTACTGATATTTGTGATTGATTGTTTGATGTTTATAAATGCATGGATTATAAATCTCTTACAAAATGAATACAAAAAGTCCATAGTACACGCCTAACTTTGCATAGAACCTCTGTTATTCTTAGAAACTCAATAGTCACAAGGGATATAGACGCAGCTTTATGATATATTCTTAAAAACATATCATACGACAAGATGAAACGATGAAAGTTTGAAACTGTACAAACTTACCTTGTTTAATAGTACAAGGATAGATAACCTCTCATTCTCCAAATAAATTCTTAAAATTTTATATCATCATGTCTTGTTTAATGATTTTTAATCCCTAATCCCTAAATTCCATCTCCCCCTTTCCATTTCTCTCCCATTTGGTTTCCCGATTGAACTCCAACAAGCACAATCCTATACTTCTGCTCCTTTCTCCTCAAGCGCATTCGATATGACATCCCAATAACATAAAAATCATAGACACCAAAAGAGAGGACAAAAGCTGTAAGTGAAGCATCAAACCGAATTTTGATACAATAAAATGTTGGCATCGTAAGAAGAGCTCTCCAACCTTCACTGGTGGGAGAGAAATATTCTGTTAACGGGAAAAAAATATGTTGAATTCTTTCCAGACAGAATCAAATGCTTATAACTATTGGGCATTATAATTAGAATCAAAAAGCATAATCTGTTTATTGTTAGTTTTTTTAGAGAAGTCAAATATGTATAGAATGCTAACCTACTACAACTGTGAAGTAGGTTAGCAAAACCCATTAAAATAAATATTTTAATTGTGATTTGGATACAGGACCAAATTTGCATAGTTAAGTAATTCCAATTTTAGAAAACTATGAAAACTGTAAAAAATATTAGACAAACTGTATCGATTATATTATTCAGATAATCGCACAAGTCACAAATGACAAATAGAGCACACAATAGACAAACGTGTTTGTAAATTTTCAAGAAATACCAAGGGCTATAGAATGCGGTATTTGGAGAATGCCCAATGGTCTTGTTTCCTGTGAAATTGAAGCCCTAAGCAAGAAATCATAAGGATTCAAGAACATCCTTTGGCAACCATGAACGACCAAAGGCATGATCCTTGCTGCTAGATCTTAAACTGTAAACTATGCAAACTCGACAACTACCATATATAACAACACAGCTACAACTTGCAATCATGCCTTCAAAATTTAGAACCAAACAACTCGCACTCACAGAATGAGAACTGAAACGTTTGCAACAGTAGAAAGAACCAATAAGGCCACTTTGTCAACAAAATTTCAAAACAAGAACTTGAAAACTTAACTTCAAACAAGTCTGTAATATATAGTCTACTAATGATCTTAATAGAGAAGGTAAAACAAACATTCTGGATACGAATCATCACTGATATGCCTACTACTAAGTCGCTCATTCTTCTTCGGCAATTCTGCCCTTCTCACTGACATAGATACCGTCAAGAAACTTTCGGATATCCTTGTTCTTCACATGGCATTTCTGTCCAAAAAAATTACAACATAGAGCAGTTAAGTAATGTATAATCTTCCTATTCTTTCTGAATCGTTTCTTTTAAAAAGCATGCAAATATTGAATGTGGGAAAGAACATAAAGATTACTTGATTGATGAGGGCAGCAGAGCGAGAGACGAGCTCAATGTCATTTCCATCCAATACAAGCTCATCCTTAACCTTTTCAGATCGAACAACTGTCACCCCATCAAGCATGTCCACTTTCCTAACCTGATACAGTCATCAAACCAGTCAATCTCCAGGGCACTATGACAAATGGAATAGATGATTCACAGTCCAGGATACAATCACATTTCAAGATGTAGCTATCTTCTCACATGAAAGGGAATATCAGTCACAATGTCTAGATACCAATTAATAAGAACCACACTAAGAGCTTGCTTTTATCTGTTCCCACAAGTGGGGTCCGAGAAGGGTGATGTACACAGACCTTACTCCTACCTCGTGAAAGTAGCGAGACTGCTTCAGATAGAGCCTCGGCTCATTGCATGAAAATCTCATTGCATTATCTCATAACGAAAATTTTAATGTTATCTTTAATCTTTACATTAGCAGCTAACTATTTCAACCAACATCTCAAACTTCTAAAGCTACCTTATTAAAACCACTTCCTGGCAGATTTTACATAGCTGTATTACTAGTTGCAAAGTGAATTTATCAAACACTTTCTAATCACAGTTAACCAAAAAACCAATCAATTTATGATGCTTTTAAAGTAGATTATGAGACATGTAATTTTATTTCAAAAGAATAAAGAAATCAATGCCTGAATTTAAACTAGAAATTAGTCCAAATCATGCATTGTTCCTTCTAACAAGAATTAACATATGTTTGACAATACTTCCAAAGCCGAGCAATTTATCTTCTCCTAGCCTTATTGTTTATACTACTTAGAAAGCCTATCGGACTAGATTATCAAAACACCCAATTACAACAATAATTTGAAAGGTAAAAAACTATGCAGAAGATCACATAGTCTATTCTCATATTTACAGCAAAAAAAAACTGATGGAAACTTAAAGTATCATTTATATATACACTTCAATCTATCAGAATCTCTTTCAGCGCTACTTTATATCTAATCATTTTTTTCAGCACAAAAAATCTCAGAAGAAAAACAAACATAAAAAAGTAACAATCCAGATCACATGTGTCACGCTCATATTAACAAACTACTGCATATCATTTGATTCTTTTAAAAGCTTCAGAAATTTTTAAAAAAAAATAGAAAGTAAAAATTTACCCTCTTCTCGCCAAGAAAGTTACGGATCTCAATGGACTTGTTACCACCGGTGATGGATGCATTGATAGGAAAGTGAGCATACACGAAACGCATCTTGTAGCGGTAACCCTTGGTAACACCAGTGATGAGATTCTCAACATGGCTAAGAGCAGTACGGATAGAAGCAGTAGTCTTACGAGATCCAAACCAAGCGTCGATCTTCAACTTCTTCTTGCCAGTTTCCTCGTCCTTGATCAGCTGAAAATCGAGGTTGAGATGCTTGAAGTTTCGGACAAGTTTGCCCCTTGGTCCCTCCACTTCAATTTGCTTTGCCTTCACCTTGATGCTCACGCCGTCGGGGATATCCATGGTTTCTGATGACAGTATGGTCTTCATCTTGTCTTAGTTTCTCTCTCCCTCTCTCTCACTGTGTGTGTGTGTGAAAATGGCGATCGCTAAAACCCTAGCAGCGATGTGAAACCTTAGAAGGAGGAGCTGTTTAATATGCTGGGGTACTTATTGAAACCCTAGTTGTGATGGGCCTAATTACGTGCGGAGACCCACCCAGACATCAGGCCTATGTGACCCATTTTTCACCGGCCCATTTTTTATTTTTTCGCTTAAACCATACTATATTGCCTTTTCTTTTCTTTTATTTGAGTATTTAGGTGTTGAGTATTACAAAGCCATATGTTTTTAAAATTTTTGAATTTGTAAAACGCGCTTTTGAAGATGAGATGAAAAATAATTTTTAAAAGTTAAAATTTTATTTGGACATGCATTTACTTGAAAAGAATTTGAAGTTTTATAAGTATGAAAACTTCAAAAACTTCTAGAATTGTTTTGGGATGAAGATTTTTCTTCAAATCGGCCAAAAAATGGTTAAAATCTATAAATAAAAAATAAAATTTAAAAAGAAAAACAAGAAACGGGTGCGTAGTCTGTCATAGAAAAACCACTATTGAGAGGAAATTTCGTCCCTGTGACTGACAAGGAAAAGACATATTGATACCTGTTTTTAATCTTAAATTTACTTAATTTAACTTAGAACTTAGAAGGAGTATTTTGTCACATTTCCAGGTGCAACGGTACGTACTGATGGGCTAAATTACTACTAGTGACTGGAGACCCAACCCAATCAACAGGCCCATGTAGCCCAATCTTTTCATCGGCCCGTTATTTATTTTTGCTTTAGCAAATATACTGCCCAACTCTTTTGAATATTTTGTATTTGAGGTATTGCGCAGGTATAATTTTTTTTAGGTATATGGACTTTGGTTGAACATAAATGTACTGTCTCGTAGAAAAGTAACACTGCCGAATTCATATGTTATAAGGCCACCTTCGCCCGTGTATACTGATAGTTATTTGTGACATAAGATTGAATTCCTATTGAATTTATGGAGTTTTATGAATTTCAGGGGCCAAAACTATTAGAATTGCCCTCTATCCACCTATCGTCAAAACCTTTGGCTCAAACTAGCAACCCAAAACTAATTTTTAATGACGTGTCTTCTTCTTATTGGATGAATTTAAACTACACTCCAGATCTATTAAACTCACTCGTATAACACATCGCATCAACTGGACCCAAAAAAAGAATTCGGACTCTCTTCTTAATACGACGTAGCTATTTTTTATTAATTAGGGTTCTTTATATTCCTCCCTCTCCCAAGTCCCAACTCCAAAAACTATAGTTCTTAGATTTATCTACATTTACATTTAAATGTCTGAGTCTTCTTCTGCTTCTTTTGTCTCCCGCAAACAGATATATAGGAAGCTCAGATGAGCCTTTTCTTGATCATAAGCTTAAGAAGCCTTTGTGAGACACAAAAACCTAAATAGCTCCCATATCTAATTAAACTGTCGTAAGCTGCCAAGTTTAAATTTGTCCAGAGACACGTCATTAAAATTTTAAATTTGTTGAATAAGAATGAGACACATCATTAAAATTTATAATATTTTAAAATTAGTTTTACGCTGTTAGTTTTAAGGGTAGGTTTGAGCCAAAAAATTATTGTAGGGACAATTTTGGCTCAATAGGTTGGCGGAACAAATGTTGAAAGCGGGAGCTTCAAATCTCCACAATTAAAATCCATATTCGTCCAAGAACTATGTTTCACCTTGTATTTACCCCTTATCCATAAAGTAAATTTTGCATATCCACTTGTATTTATCTCCTTCAAAATAGCATTTGCAACCTCATTATTCATAATCTTCACAGGCAAATAATCACTAAAATTCACTTCAATAGATCTCTCATCTTTTCCTTCTTGATAATAAAGCTCAAACATTGTTGTCCAAAGAATATCATCATCATGCATAATAGATACGTCAATATTTTTATACTTAGTTTCCGTTGGCATTGTGAAAAAGAAATACGTATTTGTTGGGATTTCTATAAAGAAATTGAATGAAATTTTTTGGCCAACAATGGAATAAGGCAAAGAGGAGATATTAATATAAATTGCATCTTTTGTCTCCAAGGAAATATTGGGATGTGGAATTTTTGCAAAGTATATTATTATCATGGCCAAAATGAATCCAACAACAACAAGAAGGCCTAAACAGATGAGAAACTCAACTAAGAAGGAACATTTTCGATTTTTTTCTTCATTCTTTTCTCTACTCATTGTTTTGTTCCTCTTTTTTTCCCTCTTTAGGAAATGAATTTTACTTTAACTTTAATTATATTATGAAGATAAATAGTAGCAAAGAGATAGAGTCCTATTAAGTAGTAATAGAGATAAGAGTAGTTTGACTTGTTCTTCAAGATGTGGACGATCTTATCTAGTATATACATCATTTGGGGATGGTAAATTCTGTCGACAAGGTGAAATAACACTAATACCATGTAAAAGGGAGAAAAAACAACAAAATGTACATTAAAATTTTGAGTATATAAAATTCATTTTAGATGGTAAAATAACTCTAACCTAGATAAAAACATATCAAACTAGAATTAGCTATGAAGCTGATTTAGTAATTTTAGGGACAGTGACTTGTAAGATTAATAGGGTTAAAAGATGACATTTGTTTTTAACTTAATCTACTTCCACTCCTCGAGACTTATTATTTTTATTTTTCAGCCCCATATATTCTATTTCTGAAAATCCAAATGATTTAAGGGGTCGTTTGGTACGAGGTACAAGAAGGTATAATGTTGGTATAAAAATTTAATACCACCTTAATACTTTGTTTGATTAGCAAATAAGGTATAAGTTATTCCGAGATTAAAATTAACATCGGGATAACTTATATCTTATAGAGGGTGGGTAATTAGGTATAACTTATACATTCTTCTTACAAATTATGCAATTGTCATATTTAATACAACATACCAAACAATGGATAAAAAACAATCCCATCATAACTAATCCTAGCATAATTTATCGCAACATAACTTATCCCGGCATAAGCCGTATTCATACCAGACGACCCCTAAGTAGGCGTTTGGACATAAGAATTGTAAAATTCGAAAAAATGGTGAAATTTTTTTTCAAGTGAAAATGGTATTTGAAATTTAGAGTTGTGTTTGGACAAAATTTCAGTTTGGGTTGTTTTTGAAGTTTTGTGAGTGAAAATTTTGAAAATCAGTTTTTTTTGCAGTATTAAAAATTTTCGAAAATTTCCAAAATGCATCTTCAAGTGAATATTGATAATTTTATGAACAAACTCTAATTTCGAAAAAAAGTAAAATTTTTTTTGAAAAAATCTTCCATCAAATTTTATGTCCAAACAGACACTAATTTTAACCCTCCCTTTTTGTCCTTCTGCCAAACCCCAACGACCATAAACTTTCCTCATTAACTAATTTTAACTCTTTTTGATAGCTCATATTTTTGACATATGATTTACATTGTTGACTAGTGAAATAAATAAAGAGGAAAAAGAACGCACCACATAAAAAGTATGAAAATCATACAAAAATATATAATAATATATTGTTTAAGTTGTATGTTATTTGTTGTTACGGTAAAGGTATAAGAATATCGTATGAACATTGTAGATAATTGTAAATAAACTATATGATGCTGCAGATATAGCAAATTTGTACGATAATTGTATAAAATTTGTATATCGTTATAGATGTACCGAATTTAGATAAAATTTGTGTGAAATTTATATTTTAATTTATGTGGTGTTGTATCATACGTTTGTCTTTTCTTGCTCATTATGATAAAAAAAAAAAAGCAGCGAATGAATTTAAAATTGACTCATTTGCACCGCTTCGTATTTATTTGAGATTAAAAACTTAATTAATAATTGGAACTGGGGATTTGGGGTGAAATTGTTGTGAGCTCTATCCTTAAAAGCACAATCGTTGCACTTTGGAGAAATTGAATTTCGTCTAAGATTTGAAATTTATTTGAGAAATCAATTGAGTAACATAGATTATTGTTAGAAATACTAATACAAAGCGGAATCCAAAGTTTGAAGGTGATTTAATCTAATTACTAGGACTTGGAACAGAAATTTCAAAGTCGATTTTTACGAAGAAGAAGATTAGAAGGGTCTTTTGATTTGGTTGCTAATAGTATAAATTAAGTATCGGAATTTGATTTTAGAGCTAAATTGGCCGTTTTCCGGCAACGAAAGGGATTAGGAAAGTAAGAGGGAGGCGACAGAAGAACATAGAGAGAGGAGAGGAGAGATAAAGCAAAAAGGAAACCTATAGCAGAAGGAAACCTACAACTGGAAGGTGACTCTTCCGAAAATTGTACACAAATTGTAAACAATACAAAGTTACTGTAACAAAATTTTATTTCTGAAAAATAATAGTCAAGACAAAAAATATAGTGGCAAATATTATATTCGATTTCAAGTAATGAGGTTATAATTTTTAGAATATCTCAAATCTAAAGAGATGTAGTCCTCTGATTTTTCTCCTTATGAACCATGTTTCAAGAGCTTGAGAGCTTAATCTTGAACTTGACAGATTTCAAAATAGTGCTACGTCACGAACAATTTGAAGGTCGTCACGAACCAAGATTTGGTGTTGGATTATCACGAACGGAAGAAGTCGCTCGCCTATGATTTAAGTTCGCCTTTGGAATTTGACCACAGGCGAAGATTGCAGATAAGGATGGAGACCTTGATGCTATTCTTCATAGCTTCTTTAGCCTTTCCTTATCCTTACTTGATTGATCATCTAACCTTCTTGTGACCCCTTTATATAGGTGTGGCGTGGAGTAGCCTCCAAGAAAACCCTGTTGGGCCATTGGACTTGAGACCCATGCGCTGACTCATTTGATAGAAGACCAAGTAATAGGCTAGCCCAATAGTATACATGACCTTTATTCAAATCAATTTAATTGAATTTAAATAACAAACACAATTATACCAGTCCATTATACTAAATTGTACCAATATATATTTAACTTGTGGCACAATCCAAATTACTTTTGGATTTAAATTTGATAAAATTTTAATTATCTACAAATGCCCTCTGCTTCAAGGCTTGGCGGGATGAAAACTTGCGAAAATGAAAGCCAAAACTTGAAGTAAATGCAAGAAGAACAATTCAACGCATCATACTATTTACATTCCTTTTCTAATTTGGAGTCTGATCGCAATTTTCCATTTTCGGAAGTGCAACTTACATGCGTGTCTACTTGTCCTTGAATGATTTCTTGTTTTTCAACGTCTTAAGGACTTATTAACCGAAAATCAGTCAATACTGATAAAGCACAAAGTCACGTAAAGCTTGAAAAATACTAGATTTGTAGAAAGCTTGAACCAAGAACTTAAATCAGCTTCTTTCGACGTCAAGCATCAGAATCATTGAAGGAGATATTCCCAAACATGACACTCTCTGTTAATTGAAAGAATATTTTTCTTTCTTTCTTGTAAGAATATATATGGCCAAAATTTTCTTTTCTTTTCTTTTTTATTTTTATGTTTTAAATTTGACCAACTCCAATTTGGACGTGGTAATTTCCTTGTTTACACATACTAAGACTTGAGCGCCAAGAGTTTTTCTAAATTTTTTCAATTCCCCTTACTATAAATTCAGTGCTTTCTTTTATGATTATTGTCACAATAGCAATCTCCTATATTTAATGAAATCAGTACTATGCCCTCCTAAATTTTCTTTTGGTTCATGTTTCCTTTGATTTTTTCATGAAACCGATGACATCAGCAAAGAAAGTTCAAATAGGCAAACCTTGTGCAACTGTTTTGATAGTAATACTGGCCATAACTTGAAGCGTCGTGTCTTTCGGCACCGTTACCCGTCAAGCAGATCCGAAACTTCGAGTCAGTGGTACTTTTATCTATCGTTACGAGTTGAAACCTCATTCCATTGACATTGTTACCTGTTGTTGAATTAAAGCTCCATGTCGTTGACACTGATCAATTAAACATGAGCAAAAGCTTCAAGTTGTTGGCACCGAAGGCTCCAAAACCTTTTCTTTTTCGTTGTACAAGTTGTCTAGAATAGCCATCTTTGCGCTTCTGTGGAGAAAACAACCATATCTTGTCTTAGGAGAATAAGAAATAAAAGGCGTTTGATCCTTTTGAAACTAGGCTTCAAATATGTCAACGTATCAAACTTTTGGGGCGAAATTCCTTCTGTAGCTTCTCATGTATTCTTTTGAATTTTCGTTTCAGATGCTACCACATTGACTTTACAGCTTTTCACGCCTTCACCAAATAATTCATATCTTGGTGTAGGAACGTTTGAAATCACGAGCGGTTTGCGATTCTGAAAATTAGATTTCTAGAAATAGGACATGTGTAAAAGTCAAAACCAGCCTGTTCATAGATCTTCCAGGATACTTGTCAGAAGTTAAAAATGAGTTCCTGCCAACTGGCTTCTTCAGCTTTGCGCGCCTTCACAAAAAAAATTAGTATCTTGCCGTAGAAACGTCAAAATCGCAAGCCGCTTGATTCTGTTGATGCTAGACTCAATGTACTACAATATATCAAAATTTCACCTCCAAATACCTTCTTTATCGAATGTAATTAATTTTTGAAGTTGATCAACGCATCTGGCCTACTGCTCTCACAACTTTGTGCACTCTTGGGTGAAAATGTCATATCTCAAGATAGGAACGTCTAGATAACAGTCATTTGTGCCATTGAAAAGAAAACTCTGAGAGACACAATATTTACAAAGCTCGATTCTCCACCCTCATTCATCCAGTCGCAGTAAGTATTTGAATCAAAGGCCGAAATTGGGAGGATTATTAGGGCAACATACCTTTATTTTTTGCAAGTTTGGCGAGGGAGAGGTTGGTGGTATCCTCATCCTTGTGTTTTGGTGAAAATATTACATGGAGAACTTCGGTTTGTAACATTTGGTGAGGAAGTCTGTGGAGCATCCCTCACCTTCAAGCTTTAGCGTGGAATAAATCATTGTTCCAACTTGGTGAAGAAGTTCATGGAGCGTCTCATCCATCAAGCTTTGGCGCGGAACAACCCCTTATTGTAACTTGGTGAAGAAGTTCACTGAGGGTTCTATCCTTCAATATTTGATATAGAATAACCCCTTCTTGCAACTTGGTGAATAAGTTCATGGAGCTTCCTATTTTTTCAAGCTTTGATGGAACAATCTATGGTGTATTCCATCCTTCAAGATTCGGCAGAAAAGTGCATGTCACAATTATCACCATCCGTATTGAAGCATCGTGTCGCTGATACTGTGGGTTGCACTTCTTTTTCTTATCTTTAAGGTTTATAAATAAGTGCAAGCAGTCTCAATATCAGTCCAAGAAGACGAAAGTGATGTCCATATGATTACAGGGAAACACTTGGTGTCTCTTATTTACAATTTCGTGACTGTTTAACCAAAAATAAAGAAATTCTTTTTGACTAAAGCTTAATTTAGGATAAACTCGGGTTACTGATAATCGAATCAATAAAATAAAGAATAAGTAGCAACAATTTTGAAAGCAATATGCAAATAACAAAATAACTTATTGCCCTTGAAATCAGATGATCTTGTTTGTTACATTTTCCTCCCTTTTATAGGGATGTTCTCCTAATACAACGTTTGTATTTCTGTCATGAAAGCCTATTTAATGCTTAATTATTACATTTATGAGGCGTTACAATGATGAATAGTAACTTTTATTTTAGGAGTTACATAACGTACATGCCATTGATTGTTGATCTTCGAATCCGCCCATTATTGTGTCCGGATTCATTGTGACCGTGTCTCTTCTTCTTTGATGATCTTTCCGCGGCTAATTCCTTGTATTGACCGTACCTCTTTATCCCGTGTCCACGTGTGATATTTTAATTGGACTACCTGGCTGGCTGAGTCATCCAAAATTTGTACACGTATGAGGTTATATTTTACCAATACAGATAGTCCCCCCACTTGCCATGTATTGAGTGTATAATACTTGGTAAGTGGATGTTCATTTATGGCGGGAATATTTTGCCGCCGTTTTATCTCGAAACCTTGTATTCTTGTATGGGCGCATGCGTCACACATCACTTCCATTTAATGCTTCTTTCACGTGTTTGTTTCTGATTAGTTCTGAAACGACCCGACGCCTTTTAGGGCTTTTTGCGGCTGCATCAGTCTCGAAGTGACACCTTTAATTATGACCTTCCATCATTACCTTTCTAAGTTTCGACGGTTTTCATTAGGTATAAATAGTCGTCTTCTTTTCTTCCTTAGCACGAAAAACTTCCAAAACTCAATTTTCTATTTGTCAAAGAATTTCTTCCTAGATTTTATAAATATGTCTTCCTAAGGCCAACCTGAAAAGGTTATTGATGTTGAAGCTTTGGCTTCTTCTTCTGCTCCGACTAGGAGTCGAAGAGGTGGCCGATTAAGGAGCCTAGGACGTACCTCTATTAGAGGTTCTTCTTCTCCTTCCTCTGCTAGGTCGTTGTTTTCTCCGAGAGGTAGATCTTCTCATTCTGTTTCTAGGAACAAGGATGACTTTCATGAACCCATAGTTGATGAAATCATTCCTTCAGAGATAATCTTTCTGGAAGCAAATTCTCCTATTACCGAACATGCTCATTCTTTAGATAGCATTGAGAAATACGCTACTATCATTACTGTAGGTCACATTCCCGTTGTTCGTAAGAAGTGTTGTTGGGAGTCTAATGTTCCCGTTCTTGTGCCAAGCAGTACTCAAAGGATTACATCTTTTAAGACGGGTTTTTCTTACGTCTTCACTTACCCTTTCACATTAGGATTTCAGCCTCCTGTTTACCCTTTGATCATAGAGTTTTGTCGCTTTTTTAATATTTGCTTAGGACAAGTTGGTCCTTTAGTATGGCGTGTTGTTTCCTGTCTGAGAGTTCTAGCTTCAAAAGTTTCCCTTCCTTTTACATTTCATCATCTGATGCATTTATATTCTCCTGCTTTATTCCGCCAAGGGTTTTTTACTCTGGTTGCCCGGAGCAAGAGGGTTTTAGTAACCCCGGCGATGACAAAGACAGAGGTTGGTACCTTAGGTACGTGTCTGTTCCCACTGCTGTTTTAGTAGGTGAGAATAATCTTCCCTTCCCTAAGAAGTGGAATCGTGCACATAAGTACTTTGATTCGCACCTGTTTTATGTATAATAAAATTTATTTTTTGTTTCTAACACCGTATCTATTTCCTTCTTATTTACAACAACTATGAATGTTGTCGAGAATGTCTCCGACATTCGTGGTTGGGTAGAAAGAATGTTGACTGCTGCTCCTGCCGAGGAAAGATCTTGGAAGTACTTTTCGGCAAAGTATAAGTGGATTGTTAAGACCCATGGTAAGTAGAGTTTCTCTCACTCCTTTCCTTGCTTGTTTTTTTTATATTAACTCTTTTCCTTTTTCTGATAGGGTTTTCTACCCGTGGGGAATCTTCATCACTTCCGAGGATGTCCTTGTCTCATGCCCAGAGTATTCTGACCAGTGCTTCAAAAAGGAACGCCTAATATTCCCGCTCTGGAGGGGAAGATGAGGGTGAAGAAGAGGGTGCTTTAGTGCACCGGGTGAGAAAAAAAGGCGGGTAATTTCAGGATGACGAGTCTACTCCCGCGCCTCTTTCTTTCGTGTTGGCCATCAGGCCTTCTTCTTCTTCTCGCGATCAATCTCAATCTCCATCTCGAGATCCCATTGAACGTCTATTTCATGAAGGGTTTGAAATGGACCCTGATGATGTTCCTTTAGCTACCATCTACCCGTATTTTGCTGCTATTTCTGCTCCCCAGGTTACTGCTGTTGTTTCTCCTTCAATTCCTATTATCTCTTCAGTTTCCCTTTCTTCCGGCTCTGTTGAAGCGCCCGCGACTCTTTTGGCTCCCGATCCTTCTGTCTCTTCTGCTGTCCCTTCAGTCCCTGCTTCCATGCCTTCTATTATAGAAGAAGGGTCTTCCAGCAGGGAGATGAGAAGGGTCATGATTGAGGTTCCAGCTGGTGGTAGCCTCTTTAAGAAGATTAGTACCGGTGAGCCGAAAATGTGGCTCAAGCCCTTAATTGGCCCTGAAGAAAGAGCCAAACTTGACAGCCATGCATCTCTTACTTGGGCTAATGAGGTGGTGCACAATTCCTTAAAGGTATATACTTTTTTAAAAGATCTATTGCACATATATTGTTTTAATTAACAGTTTAACATTTTTAATTGTTTTACTGTTTTTGCAGACGCACCTTATTGGTCTGGAGCTTATGAAGAGAATCTCTAATTATGAGAAAGAGTTGCAAGTGCTGCGTGGGCTGGATGATTTTAAAGCACAATATGAAAGCCTTCAAATAGAGATGGAAGCTGTGAAAGAAGAGAGACATAACTTAAAGGAGCAACTGAAGACTGTCAAAGGAGAGCTAGCAGTGGAGAAGGCTTCTTTTAGTCAAGTCAATAAAGACAAAGATGCTCTTGAATCTTCTTTTGCCGAACAACTGTCAAAAGCCACGGAAGAGGTACGGTATTTGAAGGACTTATTGGGACGAAAAGAAGAATAATCTGGAGAACTCGTGCGTAATCTTTCCCAAGCCCAAGAAGATCTTCGTGAAGCTTTGGCGAAGGTCCAGAATCTGGAGGAGTCAGTTGCACCTTTGAAGGTTGCCCTCGAAGCTGCTGAAGCTGAAAATGACAACTTGAAGACTGAACTTCAGGTATGGTCGAGAGACTATAATGAGCTTGAAGAGTCAACAGCTGTTGAAGTGAGTTGGGCATATATGAATGCTCGCCATGACACACTGATGGAGATGAGTCAAGTAGGCTTCGATCTTGATGCTGAGATTGCAAAATCTAAAGAAGCCATAGATAAGACTCAGCAAAGTCTTGACCTTTCTCCAGCTGATGAAGCAGCGGACAACCCTCCGGAAGAAGAAACTAGCTCTCCTCCTTCTCCTCAAGAATGAAGACTTTTTGGTCATTTCCCTTTTTTTTTGGATTGGTGTAATTACTCCCAGCTCCATCGGGAGTAAGTTTGAAATTTCTAAATTCCCCAACTGACAACTTAGGGGCATCTAAAAAGAATGTACATGTTACGCAGCTAAGTACTTAGTTTAGTACTTAGTTTATTTAGCCGCTTTTATATTAATGCACTGTTTTCTTTTGAGACTTTTGTGAATTTTGAGCCTTACTCTTTACTCAAGTCTATCGCTTTTGCTGAGGTTCTTGTTCGTACCTCTTGGCTTATAAAAATGTGTGCTTTACTTTAAACCCTTTTATGATGGGTGTAGTATAAGCTTTAACCTTTGTATATGAAAGGCTTTGTTTGTGAATTAGGGCCCTTTTAATTAATGTTTTAATGAAGAAGACGTCTTAACTTCATTGAAAATGCAATAGAGTAATAGGAATTTTCCACATGTTTTAAGAATGTTTTTGTGAGAGGTTTTTGCTTGAACTTTCACAACATTTTACATGTGTTACGTTTGTCATCTAAAACTCATGTTGCAACTGTTTTGTTTTAACAAATTTAATAATCACTTGTATTTCGTAACTGTTTTTAGTAGATAATAGTTTTTTCGAGTTAATACAAGGAAGTAACTGTTTTTCATTAGTAACAGTTTTCGTAAATATTGGTTTTTTTCCCATGACTGTTTTATTTGCAACAGTTATAAGTACGAGAGAAATGTATTGTAATCCGTAACTGTTTTTAGATGTAACAGCTTTGAGAATATAGTCAAAGGTTTTGATCTTTCATCCGCAACTATTTTTATTTGAATAACAGTTTTCCATTTGAGTACAAAGATTTCGTGACTGTTTTGATTATAACTGTTTTGGCTAAGTACAATGATGATGATCTTCTATCCCTAACTGTTTTAGATGTAACATTTTTTTTGTATAAGAGATGTACATTTCTTCTTCGTAGCTAATATTTTGCCTTCTAACCTGAACATGGTTCAAGGGTTTTTAGAGTAGGCTTTCGCAATTCTCGTTTCGGAGTCTTCAGTTCTTTTGCTCGTGTCACTTGACTTGTTGGGTGAATGGTTTTTTAGGCTCGAGCATTCTGACTTCTGGTAGTCTTTGCTTCTTCTTGGCCTTCCATATTATATAGTCCCCCAAGTGTTTGAGCGTTGAAGAATGAGATTTCGAGCACTTGATTATTCCTTCCTTGTGGTCCTTTCCCTGAAAAAGGAAAATATTCCGGACTCGAAGGTATATAACTTTTTTAGATGGTGACTGCTTAACCCTTTTTAAAATATCCATTAGAAAGTGCAACCCTAGACCGGGAATTACGTTATTTCCTCGCGTCTTTGCAGGTCTAATGTCATCATCTGGTGACGGGTTAACTTTTTGCTTATCATCTAAATAAGTTAGTAAAATTTTAAATATTCAAAGATAAAATTTAACATGGGGTACCTGACCGGGGGTACTTCTTTTGCTCAGAAATATTATTTCTTCAGGTGAATGGCATTCCAACTTGTTGGTAAAATCCTACCGTCCATGGCTTCCAACTCGTACGCGCCTTTTCCTGCTATGCCTCAGACCTTATAGGGACCTTCCCAATTTGGTTTTAGTTTACCAGTTCCTGCTTCCTTTGTTGATTGGAAGACCTTTTTAAGTACAAAGTCCCCGATATTGAAATACCTGAGGTGAGCTTTGCAGTTATATTATCGTTCTATGATTTGCGTTTGAGCTGCCATCCGTATTAAGGCCGCATCTCTTCGTGATTCGAGTAGGTCTAGATTGGTTTGGAGTTCAACATCATTCGTTTGTTTCTTAGATGTCATTACTCTAAGACTTGGTTCGCCAATTTCCACAGGTATTAATGCTTCAGAGCCATAAACAAGTGCGAAAGGACTTTCTCCCGTATCTGTTTTTGATGTAGTCTTGTATGCCCATAGTACCGCTGGTAATTTGTCGGGCCAATTGACTTTGGCTCTGTCTAACCATTTTTTTATATTATTGATGATGATTTTGTTCGTGGATTCTGCTTGTCCATTAGCTACAGGATGATATGGTGTTGATGTAATCCGTTTGATTTTCCAATTGTCGAAGAATTCTGTGATTTGAGAGCCTATAAATTGTGGGCCATTATCACAGACGATCTCCTTTGGAATTCCAAACCGGCATATTATATTTCTCCATAAGAAACTTTTAACCTCCTTTTCCCGCACCTGTTTGAATGCTTCTGCTTCTACCCATTTTGTGAAATAATCAGTAAGTACAAGTAGGAACCGTACCTGACCTTTAGCTGGGGGAAGAGGTCCTACTATGTCCATTCCCCATTTCATGAAGGGCCATGGTGACATAATAAAATGTAACAGTTCGGTTGGCTGATGCATTTTATTAGCGAAACACTGGCATTTATCACATTTTGATATGAAATTTTCCGCGTCTTCTTCATTTTCGGCTAGTAATATCCTACTCTGATTAAGGTTTTTACCAAAGTTCTAGCACTTGCATGATTTCCACAGTGGCCCTCATGGATTTCTTTTATCACGAACTCCGTCTGGTTAGGTCTGAGGCACTTAGCTAGGGGTCCTCCATATATTTTGCGATACAAGGTGCTGTGAACTAAACAGTATCTCGCTGCTTTGCGGCAGAGCGCTTGAGCTGCCTTTTTGTTTTTAGGTACGATACCGTTCTGCAAAAAGTTAAGAATTTCGTTTCTCCAATCCCAAGTTAGATTATTGAAAGATACCTCATTTTTGCTGTGATCGACTGTCGAATGGAAGAGGTGTACGACGATAATGTTGTCTTTATTGGTTACGTCCGTAACCGCAACGAGGTTGGCTAATGCATCTGCTTCAGCATTTTCTTCTCTAGGTATCTGTGTTATTTCCCACATTTTGAACTGTCTCATAAGTTCTCGCGCCTTCTCTAAGTACTGTTGCATTCGAGTTTCTCGAGCGATGTAAGTCCCCTATATTTGATTTACCACCAGTTGGGAATCACTGTTGATTTTGATTTGTTCGATTGACAATTCTCGTGCCAATTCTAAACCTGCAATAACAGCTTCGTACTCTGCTTCATTGTTAGTTGTTGGATAACATTTGATTGCTTGTCGTATCTTTTCACCCGTGGGTGATATTAGGACAATACCTAATCCTGATCCTTTTATATTAGATGACCCATCTGTAAATAGGGTCCACTGACCTGGGTTTATACGATTAAAAAATTGTAATTCCTTTTCTACTTCGGGAGTAATGTTACTGCTAAAGTCAGCTATAAAGTCGGCCAATATTTGTGACTTAATTGCAGTTCTTGGTTGATATGTTATATCATGCTCACTTAATTCTATGGCCCATTTGGCTAATCTTCCTGACAGTTCTTGTTTATGCAAAATATTCCTTAAAGGATATGAAGTTACGACAGTAATTTGATGACATTGAAAATAAGGACGCAATTTTCTTGATGCCATTATTAATGCTAAAGCTAATTTTTCTAGATGTGGATATCTAGTCTCTGCATCTAATAAAGTTTTGCTTACGTAATAAATGGGAGATTGTTTACCTCTTTCTTCTCTTACCAGTGTTGCACTTACGACAATTCCTGAGACAACCAGGTAGATGTTTAATCTTTCTCCTTCTTTTGGCTTTGACAACAATGGTGGTTTTGATAAGTAGACCTTCAAGTCTTTTAAAGCCTGTTGACATTCTTCAGTCCACTCGAATTTATTTTGCTTTTTAAGAACTGTAAAGAAATTTAAAGCTTTTTTCGGAAGATTTAGAAATAAATCTCCCTAGAGCTGCTATTCTTCATGTCAATCTTTGGACTTCTTTTTTATTTCTCAAAATTTCAAGTATTTCTTCTATAGCTTTTATTTGTCCTGGATTTACCTCTATTCCTCTGTTAGATACAATGAATCCCAAAAACTTACCAGATTGTACTCCGAAGGCACATTTTTCTGGGTTGAGTTTCATATTGTACTTGCGTCATATGTCAAAAGTGATAGAGAGATGTTGTAGATGATCTACTGCTTATTAATTTTACAAGCATATCATCGATGTAAACCTCCATTGTTTTACCCAGATGTTCTTGGAACATTTTTGTCACTAATATTTGATAAGTGACACCTGCATTTTTTAATCCAAAGGCTATAACATTATAACAATAAGTCCCCCGGTTAGTAATGAAAGAAGTCTTTTCTTCATCCAAGGGGTCCATTTTGATTTGGTTATACCCAGAATATGCATATAAAAAGCTTAACAATTCATGACCCGCGGTTGCATCGATCATTTGATCTATATGTGGCAAGGGAAATGAATCTTTAGGACATGCTTTATTTAAATCAGTATAATCAACACATACCCGCCATTTTCCGTTCTTTTTGGGTACCACTACAGTGTTAGCTAGCCAGTCATGGTACTTTACCTCTCGTATCGACCCTATATTTAAAAGCTTTTGAATTTCTTCATCGATCACTTGATTCTTGAAAGATCCTTGCTTTTGTTTCTTTTGTTTAACAAGTACGAACGATGGATCTTCATTTAACTTGTGAGTCATCACTTCCGGCGGGATACCTATCATATCCAAATGGGACCACGCAAAACAATCTTCATTAGTCTTTAAATAATTGACAAACGTACCTTTTTGTTTTGGAGTTAGTCTATCTAACAACTTCATGCCAATGTAAAGTTTCTTTTCGGGCTTTTGTTCTGAGATGGGAACATCCTCGAGTTCTTCAGCAGTTGTTTTGATACGTTCTTCTTCTTCTGATTCATGAATGAAATCTGGTTGAAGTCTATGTCCGTATGTTTTGTCTCATTCTTGATGTTTACAAGATTTGTTTTGTCATTATCCTCTTCCGTACCTATTAGAATATCTATTTCTTTGGTACGTAGCTGATCAGAAGTTTGTTCCATACCTGTTGGTTGATAAGACTCCGTTTGACAATTTGTTGTTTCTTTCGCATCTCTTTTATTGTTAAGAGTTATTGAATTAATATTCTTCGAGGTTTGCATATCACCCCTGATCTGCCTTATTCCCCATTTGGAAGGGAATTTTATTACTTGATGTAAAATAGATGGAACTGCTTTCATATCATGAATCCATGGTCTTCCCAGGATGACGTTGTAAGCCATTTCCGTGTTAATGACTTGGAATTTTGCATTTTTGATGACTCCCTCAGCGTAAGTGTTGAGTTCAATATCACCTTTAGTTATCACTGTTGAATTGTCGAACCCAGATATGACTCGAACCTTTGGAATCATGTGTTTTCTACTAGCATTGCTTCTATGACTTTCATTAAAATAATATTGATTGAACTGCCTAGATCAATCAACACCCTTTTAACGTTAGTGTCATGAATGAGTAAAGATATTACCGGCGCGTCATTGTGTGGAAGTATTAATCCACCAAAGTCTGCATCGTCACAAGATATTTGTTCTTCCCTCATTTCTTCTCGAACCCGCTTTCCGTGGGTGTTCGTGATTTTTGAGGTTAGCTGGCAAATTATCCCGTTTACTTCTTCTCCTCCATGTATGACATTAACAGTCCATTTTGGGGAAGGTGGTTTCGGTGGCTCCTGCCTGTTCTTCATATATGCATGTTTACCTTTATCACTAAACAAGTCTGTTAAATAACCCTATTTTAATAGATGTTCTACTTCACCTTGTAAATATCTGCAGTCTGCCGTTCTATGGCTGTGATCATTATGGAATTCACACCATTGATCGAGGTTCCTCCTGTTAGGATTAGAACGCATTTATTTCGGCCATTTAACTTTGTCTCCCATACTTCTTAGTATTGAGACGAGCTCAGTGCTGCTTACATTAAAGTTATGGTGTCCAATTCGGGTAATAT